>CABHPP010117140.1:23968-53401 GCA_902168425.1 Peromyscus attwateri | reverse complement strand
TCTTCTTCTTCTTCTTCTTCTTCTTCTTCTTCTTCTTCTTCTTCTTCAGAGCTGAGGACCGAACCCAGGGCCTTGTCCTTGCTAGGCAAGTGCTCTACCACTGAGCTAAATCCCCAACCCCAATTTTTTTTTTTTTTTTTTTTTTTTGGTTTTTCGAGACAGGGTTTCTCTGTGTAGCTTTGCACCTTTCCTGGAACTCACTCTGTAGTCCAGGCTGGCCTCGAACTCACAGAGATCTGCCTGCTTCTGCAGACCCCAGTCTTCTTTAAGAGCAGCCAGGGCTCTTAACTACTGAGCCATCTCTACAGCCCCAAGATACTGTTTTTAACAACAAGAACAAAAAAAGAAATAGTAAAAAATAACCATATAGAAAAGTATCAACATGTTTATGTATCTTGTGTGAATGTGAGATGTGTTCAAAATAGGCAAACAGATACTTTTGTTTTCTGTAGCCTCAGGTGACAGGGTCTGGAGAGCGGCTCGTTATTCCTTACACATCTGTGCCTGTTGCTCTGGTGGCAGCTGACAGGGTTAACAGACTTGGATCAATCCAAAGAGGGAAGCAAGGGTAGAACTCTGTAACCGTCCCCAGGGCCAACCCAGCACCAGGCTGCCTAGCTCTGGACCACGTCTTAGATTACCACTCGTTTCATGTGAGCCCTGGGCTGGTTGCTTAACTCATGGCTGTGTTCTTCCATGTGTAAGACGGAGATGGCAGTTACACCCATTGAGCAGGTTGGTACACACAACACATTTAATGATGATTTTAAGGTTTTGCACGTGCATGAGCAATATGGGGTTAGCTGCATAAATCAAACACAAATCAAATTCCCATGAGGCAAGCTTTGCAGGCATCCACAGAAGGATTCAGACTTGATGTGGGGTTGGATTGATAGCTCTCTCTAGTGACTCAGCCTGTACTTGTGCAGAAATGTGGCCCTGTGGCAACGTCATTAGAGATACTCTAGACTAGCAGTTGTCAACCTGTGGGGTGCGATCCCTTTGAGGGTCCAATGACCCTTCCACAGGGGTCGCCTAAGACTATTGGAAAACACAGATATTTACATTGCAATTCAGAACAGTAACAAGATTATAGTTATGAAAATAATTACAAAAATAATTTTATGGTTGGGGAGTCACCACAACATGAGTAACTCTATTAAAGGGTCGCAGCATTAGGAAGGTTGAGAACCACTGTCCTAGAAGGTAGAAGCTGTGTGATTCAAAAGCGCAGAGGATTCCTTAGTTCTCTAGAAGCAAATGTCTGCTCCGAAAGAGGCTTGGACAGGAGGAGTCCGCAAGGGAGGGGAAAGGGGGGATGAGGGGGACCCCACCAAGGGCTGTGGGAGAAACTGAGTTGATCCTTGTTTATGGTTTCACCAACAGCGGGACTCCAAATCAGAGCGGCAACAGAAGCCAGGTAACTGTTGCCATGTTTACCAGCTTGGGTGGCTCTGGGGACCGCGGTATCCAGGAGGAGCAGAGCTGAGCATTGACGCTTCAGCCCTGGGCACCTGGGGCACGCCTCTCTGGCGCCAACTAAGCACAAACAGGTAGGAGCTCTGGTCAACAGGGAATTGTGAGCCTGTCACAGCCAGCCTGCTCCCAGCCACCCAGACAAGGGAGCTGTGGGCCTAGCCTGGGTTTCCCCTTCACAAACCAGGACTGCTGGGGAGCTGTGGAGATGAGGGTGAAGCAATGTGGAGCCCTAGGGCTTCTTTGGAGTCTAGTTCTGGTTGATGCTCTGGGCCTCAAGGCTCAGGGCCAGGATGCATGAGGGTGATAGGGTGCAGGTGCATGTCAAGGATATGCCCATTTCTCAAAAGATGAAAAAAGGGGTCCTACCATAGGTTCAGGCACCATAATGTTATCGACTTGGGAGTCACAACTTGTGCCCCAAGTGAGGTCCAGCCACCTATCCTCAATAAGCCAATTACAAGAGCCAAATTAAAAGGGGTAAGCAGAAAAAGGAGATTTATTTAATGTGGCCATACTGGGAAGAGGGACAAAGGGATCCAGAGACCCCCAAAGCCAGTCTTTGGGATCCTGCAGTGAAACCAGAGTTTAAATAAAGGCCAAGGATATTGTGTCTAGGCAGTCCTGGCCGAGGTGTGGCCCCGCCCACCGCTGACGCATCATTGGTTGTCTGAGCTTCAGTCTCATCCTGGGAGGCGGAAGGTCGGCTGACAAGTTAGAATCTCTTCCAGCAGAGATCTGGCTGGGGCCTTTTCCCTCTCCCTGGTGAGAGTCCTGGGGAAAATTACCACATTTTATTGGGTCCATTGTTTCAGGAGTCAGGTTACACAAGAGTCCCTCTAGAGTATCTCTACAGGGTCACTCAGCAGACAGGTGTCCCAGTCCAGATATGGATCCTGAGAGGTGGGCCTTTGAGGAGGATCCACCCCTCAGCTCCCTGTTCTCAAGGCCTCTGTCTCTGTGCTAGGGTCCTAGAAGGAGGGGAGCTTCAGCAATGCCTCCAAGACACGAAGAGCAAACAGGAGACCTTGAACTGTGAGAGAAAGTCATCAGAGGACTGGAAATAGAGTTCCAAAAATTTGTCCTTGACAGCCTGGGAATACACAGATCCACCCACATTCCCAGCGCTTTGAGAATTGCTTAATGTTCTGCAAATTATATGTAAATTTATGCAAATTTCATGCAAACCCCCCAGGATTGTAAGGATGCAGACTGCCCTGAGGAATTGAGGGTTTGGTCCACACACCCCCATTTAATGCTGCTTTGGTGACATCATAAAGCAGGAAGGTCAAGTTCCTTCATTTTGGTTTTGTGCAAATTTTTCTTGTCCAAACTTTCTCTTATGTCCTTTTATAGAGACCAAATAACTTGTCACCACACACTCACTAAGGTATTTCCCAAGAAATGAGCAAGCTTGACATCAGGCAGATCAGGGGTCCTCAACCTTCCTAATGCTAAGACCCTTTAATATAGTTCCTCATGTTGTGGTGATCCCCCCAACCATAAAATTATTTTTGTTGCTACTTCATAACTGTAATTTTGCTACTATTATGAATTATAAATAATTTTGGAGATAGAGGTTTGCCAAAGTGGTTGTGACCCACAGGTTGAGGACATCTGAGCTAAATCAACAAGTAACCCCCTCTATTCCTTCAGAGTGCAAGCATCCCTTCACCTGAAATAAGACCTGGGCTCCTGGTTGTACCTCAGGCACAAGTGAGACTCAGATCAGGTCTTAATGTCTGGTGGCAGAGGGACCAGGTCATGGCTCAGGTCCCTCTCTGCCACCCCAGACACTGAGACCTTCCTTGAGTCTCACTCCTGGGCTGGTGGGATGCTGCTGCTTTTCCCAAAGCAAAGCTAGAGATGTCCTTTGTCGTAATTGTTGTCTTTTGACTGCACAGATGGGGATGTTGACACATCTGTAATTTTGAAGCGGCTCCTCCATCACTGGACAGTTTGCTTCTGATTTGCGTCAGAGCACAGCACCGAGCTTTATCTTATAATTTCTGTTTCCAGTCCTTACTCATGAGTCCCTATGCCTGGATGCTTTCTCAAGCCACTTTAGTTTCTATGAAGAAGCAAAAGAGGCTCTGGCCCCAGATGTCCACTGGTGCCTGGACACCAGTCTGCAGCCCTCTGCTTTTCCTGTGGTTGCTGGGGCAATTCTGCTCTTTTTTCTGTGTGTGGTGGGTGAGATTGAGGAAGTTATGGTGTTTTTGGTTTACCTTCTGGGAAAGGGCCAAGTGCACTGGTACAAAACAAACCAGTTCTGGAGACTCTGATGCTCTCTGGAAAGTTCTAGCAACCAGCAGATTTTACAGAGGTCCTAATCTCAGCACACAGTGGCACCACACATCTCCATTCTACCCATAGCCCTAGGGTGCAAGTCTCATCCTCCTCATTCAGCCCAGCAAGATCTTCCAATACTTTGAGGTCTGTGAACATACTGCTTCTCTCATACACCTTTTAGGACACGGAGGGAAACATAACATGGATTTCTGCACTGCACACAGACAGGGGACACAGCCTGCTTCTTTCCTCCATAGAACAGGGGGTGTTTGGTGTTCTCACTGACGCTGGGTGTTGTGCTAGGCCCAGGAGTCCTGGGATTTGCTGAGACCACAGAGGTGCAGTGGACTGGAGTGTGGGTCTTGCTTGCTGTTTGAGGAAGTCCCCAGTCCCTTCGGACAACCTGACTTCAGCAGGTGTGGGAGTAAAGGACCTTTGCTGCTCTGGGCTTGGGGACTCTCAGGACTGCAGCATCGGGACAAGGGAATAGGAAGAGGAGGTGGGACCCACTGCGTGGGGCTCCTCTCCAAGGTGTCTCCGGATCTCTACAGGTACCTGCCCACCAGTCATCCCAGCTGGGAGCCCTGGGCCTGTAAGCTGGTGGCCTGCTTTCTCTGTCTTCATCCTTGGCCAAGGCTCTGGGGCTGGTGCAGAGCACACAAGCAGGACTTTTGTTGAGGGAATATGGAAGGGGCTGGGCGGGCAGAGACACCTAGTGTGTCTGGGGTGAGAGTTCCGGCTACGCTATAGTTTGTGAAAGGACAAGGAACTTGTCCCCAGCCCTGCTCCTGGCCGTAGCAAGGCACCCACTCTGCCCCATGGAAGGTGCTATCATCAGTCGGCCACTCTTGTCCTGGCACTTGCCTCAGTTGCTCTGGCCTTAGCTGGCCTTGGATGAAGGCCACTTGGGAACCATGAAGGAGGTCCCTAACCCATCCCTTTACTTGTTAGGGCTGTCATGATGCGAACTTGCCAAGAGAAATGTTTGACCTTAAGACCCAGCTCCTGATGGCAGACCCTGCTGCCTCTGCCACAGGAAGGAAGGTGGAAGAATCTGCACACTGTATCCCCCCGCAACTGCAAACATCAAATGTGCAGGCCAGAGGGCAGCTCCAGACTGAGTAGTCTGGCTTGGCTTACAGTCTCCTTGGCTGTGCTTTCTGCTTCACTTAAACACAACTGAACGAGATGTGTCCAAAGCCACTCCCTTCCTGCTGCTGGCTCGGCATCCCCTAGGATTCACACAGTGCAGGCTGTTGCGGTTCACTGGTCCTTCACAGGGCAGCGTTCCTTTCTCAGAGCCTCTTCACATCTGCAAGGAGCAGCCAGGACTACTCATGGCCTGTAGCCAGAATAGCCTCCATGTGGTACAGGGAGCAGAAAGGCAGGGACCTCATGGTGACTGGGGTGAAGCAGCAGGAAGCCCATGTCAACCTCTGATGTAATCCTGACTCCCCAGGACCCATTTTCTCTCTTCTCCCTGGACCTACCTGTGCCTTCTGTCCCTGTGCTCCTGGGAGAGAAGGAGAGAAAGAGAGGGCGACAGGTAAGGGGACTGAGAAAGGTGGAGACAAGTCATCCTGGGCCCCTGATGCCCAGAGTAATGTCCTCCTGGAGGGAAGAGTGCATCTGCATTCAGGAACCATCCACCAGGCAGCTGGAAACACCTGCCATGAGTAGGTGTGCCAGGAGTCTGTGAGGTCGGCGGCACCTAACTGGGTGGTGCTGGGAAAGGAGGGGGTTCAGAAGCCTTCTGGGAATAGAGCCCTCTCCCGGCCTGATCTTCTTGGCATCTGTGTGTCAGGTCAGCCCTCCCTCATCTGCTAATACCGCTGCAGGCCAAGAGGCTTAGGTGGGTCTCCATGGCAACCGCAGCTGGCCTGCCTTCAGGTTCTGCAGGGAGTTGTGGCTCAACTCTGGGGACCTACACGCACTCCACAAACACCAGCCCAGCTGGGGCCTTCCTCCAGTTGGTGCCTCCAGTAAAACTTCTCAGACAGGAGAAGCAGAAAGCACCAGAGGCTGCCGGCAGCGGAAGAGGCAGAGAGGGGCTGTGAGGATGCTGTACACCCTTCTACCTCTGCCCCTGTGCAACCGCTCAGCTTTCCACTTTCCCTAGACTGAGAAGCGGGAAGCAGGGCCCCTACGGTGTCGTTGCCCCGGAAGGAGGTGGATCTCAGGTAAGAGTGTATGTGGGGGGGGGGGGGTCTCCCCAGAAGTGGCAGCTTCCTGTCCTTGCGGTGAGCAGCTATGCCTTCAAGAGGAGTCAGGCACACTTGGCTATGAGCGTGGAGGGGAGGCTCCCTGGCCATCTGGGAACCAAAAATTAGGCTGGATCCCAGGTAGCCATGAGAGGCCCCCTCAGTCCTCACTGGTCAAAGATAAGAGGACTCAGGCAGGATCCTGGGGGAGGGAGCTACCTAACCTGGTTCTTTCTTCATAAGCTTGTGGGGAGCCACAACTGTTGTCTGCTCTGGGCTGAGCAAGCCTCAGAGAGAAGCAGTCTCAGAGCTCCCTTGTGTGGTACTCAGAAGACACAGGCAGGGGAAGGAAGCAAATCCATCTGAGAAATGCAACTTTAGCACCCCAAAGGGTAGAGTCAGGTCTAGGCACACAGCCGGGTCCGGGGACGTGTGGTCCCCTCCACAATGGAGCAGCCTATAAGGGCCCAGTAAGGCTCCAGGAGAGAACCTGGGTGGAGGTAGGGAGGATTCAATGGGTTGTGACATTGGGATGAAGGGAGAATTTTTTTGGAGATTGCCCGTCATAGTCAGACCTGAGTACTTGCACCTCTGCCTCAGTATTAAGAAAACTGATTGAGACTCATCCATCCATCAATCCATCTGCCCTCTATCCATCTATGGACCATCTATCCACACATGCATGCATCCATCTCTCCACGCACCCACCCACTGATCCACTCACTCACTCACTCACTCACTCACTCACTCACTCACTCACATCTACCCAATCCATTCACATACCCAGCTGCCCATGCACGCATCCATCATCATTACAGATGCTGGAATGATGGGTCCTACGGCCACTGAGATCCATGCTATCTCAGTGGGGAGCAGTGAGGGCAGGCTACAGGAAGAGTTGATCCTTAGAAGAGGGTTTGGGGGATGAACAGGTCTTCACCGGGTAGGTGAAAGGCCCATAGGTCAGGCTCATTCACACCTGGCTTGACGGATTCTAGGTAATTTTTCTAATGCCGAAAAGAAACAAGGCTAACTTGCAGCTGGTGAAGCTGACCTTGGGCCAGGGAGAGAATTGGTGAGGGAGGGCAGTTACATATGCTCTCTGTACCTCTGCCAGGACCTGGGGTCTGGCCTCAGCTGACACAGCTGCTCTAAGAGGTAACCCATGCTCTGGGATAGCCTGGGTCAGGTGCCCTTAGGCCTTAGGGTCACGGGGAACAGAGCCCTCCCTAGCCTGCAGATACTCATCTGAGCTGTGGGAGTCCAGCTATACAAGGGGGGAGCCACAGCTGTGGCTCTGGGTGTGGCTCCCTCTGGACCAATAAATCAGGGTTCTTGGATCAAGGACAGCATCCCCTTCACTGTGTGGCGCCCTTTGACATAGTGGTCCCCTCTAACTGTCTAGGACCAGACTCCTCTTCCCTCGGAATTCAGGGCAGGCTTGGAGCGTTTCTAAGATGAAAAGCCCCTGTCCTCAGGGATGTCCAGAAATGGAGGGGGGAGAGGCTCAAAGTATGATCCGAGGTGGCAGGGAAGGGAAGAGGCAGGTGAGGGGAGAGTGACACCTAGGGGCAGCGGAAGGAATAGGGGCTTTTGTGTGACCCGACCCCAGGCACTTAGACTCAGTTTCTCTTGGAAGATAGTGACTCAGCTCTCCCTGTACAGACACCAGATCACAGAGCCAAGGAAGGCTAGGATCCAGGTTGGGGTGAAACTTGCACCAAGTCGTGGGGTGGGGAGGGGCAGGGTAGGCTTTCTTTTCTACAGACTGCTGGGGGTCACTGAGAAAACATTTTCTGAAGTGTTTCTAAATGAACCATCACCAAAGCTGAATTAGAGAAAAACTAGCTGTGTAGAAATGGAGCCATTGAAATATGCATAAAACAACTCATGACATAGTGATATCTGTGCTTTTCTAGAAATAGGTAAGATTATAAGATCTAGTGACATAATAGTGCATTTCAGAGTAATGATGAGCACACAATATTTCACAAATAGCAACTTTGAGGAGTCAGGACTATATTCATGATCTTGGCTGGAGGTGAAGTCTCAGGTGTCATAATAGATACTCCTGGGTTGTGTGGTGAGCATTCCTACCTGGAGGAGATGATACATTAAAATATTTCAGATTTATTTATTTTATGTATATGAGTGTTTTGCCTGCATATGTGTGTGTGCACCATGTGTGTGGCTGGTGCCTGTGGAAATCAGAGTGGATATCAGATCCCCAAGAATTGTGAACTGCCACGTCGGTGCTGGCCCTCTCAAGAGCAGCGAGTGCTCCTAACTGCATGTCCACCTCTCCGGCCCAGAAATGTTACATTTTAAATCAGAGGTGGAAACAAGGTTTTTCCAAGTTCATAACTTGATTCTCCTAGGACCCCAGGGAAGAGTCCCTGCACTAAAGGCCAGTGACAGCCACAGGTGGAGCAGCCTCCTGATGTAAAAGCTCTTGCCAGGTTTATCTGATTTTACAAACAAACACCCTCATTGCCCCTCTTACAGACAGGGAAACTGAGACCCCAGGAGCTGGACGCAGGCTAGATGTGTCAGGGGCAGCGGGCTCTCTCTCCCCAGCCTCAGCATGCCTCATTGAGACAGCAATTGACCAAAGGGAAGGGGGACAACCAGGCCACCAAGCATGTCTGAAGTTAAAGGAGGGTGAGGCATCACTCCTTAGTGGAAGTGAGGGATGGCGAGGAGAAGAGGGAGGCGCTATCAGCAGAAGGCAGCATCCATCCTGCCCCATTTCTCAGACATGGGAGAGAGACATATCCCCAAGGTTCTCACAGACCACAATGTTGGGGGTCTTTTCAGTCTTGGGGTGCATTATCCCAGCTGGCTTTCATTTCTTCTTTTCCACTCTGTGTCACCGTCGGCCAGCATTCTGCCTGCTTTCTCTGTCATCTGGCAGGCAACGAGGCGGCACTCACTTCCAGACTGCGTACCAGGTTCTGGGATGGCAGACCCAGGTATTGCACAGGACTTCACACACCTGCTTTTGAGAGTCACAGAAGTCTGGGGAGTGTGCTGCACAGTGTGTCAACCCCATGCATAGATGAGGAATGTCAGGGAGAATGAGACAGTGTCTTCTCAGGGGGGGTTAGTTACCCGGATGTCTTCTCAGATGGTCACACACTGATGACAGAGGTGCCTTCCATCCAGGAGTGCTGACTCCTGTAGAATCATTTCAATGGTTCTCTCCAGAGACCCCCACCTCGGACTCCAAAGTGCTTGGATTACAAGCATACCCCACCACACTTATTCCTGAGCACACACTCCTTGAGGGAGCCTCACATCTAGTGTGGTGGGAGGCATGGCACAGGCCCAGGTCTGCTGACCTCAGGACAGCCCAGCACACTTCCTGTGCCCGCTGGTGGAGAATTCCACAGCCCATGTGCTGACATGCAGGCAAGTTGGAAGAAAAGTACAACAAACACCCCCAAACAAAAACAAAAACTCCGATAAAACAGTCGTTTTGCTAGAGTCACATGTTTATGTGTGCAAATGCACATGCATGTTGCTTGTCTGAATGGTTGGAATGTAAGACTGCCTACATCCACAAACACTCCAGCACTGTCTCCTAACACTGCCCTAGACCCCACAGCTGCTTCACACCTAAGGAAGCGGCAGTCACTCCTCACATCCAGGCTGGTATCTGAGACTGTCAATGAGGCTGAGCAAGCGAGCAAGCAGGCCTCCATGACAGGCTCTGAGGTCACCCAGGCTCTGTCACAGACTAGGTGAGCTAGAGTGTGAGGAGCCTTGGAAGCTTGCCCAGGAGCTCTGTTCCTGAGGGGAGCAGTGCCTCCAGAGGGCGGTGAGGAGCCAAAACTACAATCTCCCAGGGCAGGCACACACGGCCTGGCTGGTCCAGGAGTCTGCCTGGCTGGCAGCTGTCTGGAGACCTTCCCTTCCCCCACCCTCCCTCACCATCCTGTGGCCTTAAGAACTTAATCGGGCTTGCCCATAGAGCCTCCTGGGGGAGCAGCTGGCACCCGGGACAGAAATAGCAGCAATAGAAACCTTGCTGCTGTTGGATCGGGGCGGTGTGGAGGAGCATGCGGGTGGGGAGAGGAAACTTGAGAATACCCCCCCTTTCCAGTGAGACTCCCATGCTGGGTACAGAAGTTTAGGGTTCACAGAGCACAGGGCTCAGGAGGCCCGCTCGGCCTTAGCCCCTGAAAAACATTTGCCTCTACAGGCCAACCTAGGTCTCCAGGAAAGAGGGGCAGAGGAGGCCACGCTTGAGACCAGCTCTGGCTAGTGAGATTGAACACTTCCCTGTGTCCACCGGCCATTTGTGGTTTTTTGTTTGTTTGGTTGGTTTTTTTTTTTTTTTTTTTTTAAACAGGGTTTCTCTGTGTAACAGCTCTAGACCAGGCTGGTCTCAGACTCACAGAGATCCACCTGCCTCTGCCTCTTGAGTGCTAGGATTAAAGGTGTGCGCCACCACCGCCCGGCTGGTAGTTCATCTTTTGAGAACTGTTCATTCATTTCATCAGCCCAGTTATTGACTCTGCTCTTTGGTGTCATTTTTTTTTAATTCTCTGTACATTTAGATATTAATTCTATGCCATGTGCGTATCCATCAAGTCAGAGGTTTTCTCCTGTTCTGTAGGCTTCTCCACTCAGTTAACGTTTCTTTGAAATGTCACCAGGTCCTGTTGGTCAGTTCTTGGCCTTACTTCCTGGATAACTGGAGTCCCGCTGAGAAAGCCCTGCTTATATTTGTGTCTGAAGTGTTTCCCTACTTTTTTCTCTAACAGTCATAGAACTTCTGGTCTTACATTGAAGTCTGATCAATGTGGAGTTGGTTTTCACTGATGTCCTGTTCAGGAAGCCCTGTGTACACCTTGGACCAAGGCTGGGTCTTCCACCCAGGCCACCATCTCTATCAGCCTCACGCCTGCCTCTGCCCTTACTCTGGCCCTGCTCATCCACAACTCCTTCTCTGACCCCCTTCATCATCTAGTGTTCACCCTCCCCACGGATGCTGAGCGTGCTCTCCCCCAGCCATGAGATGTAAGTCTTGTGTCTCATGGAGAGCAGGGTCCCCGCATACTTTCATGTTTGTGTCCATCCACTGAATAGCTGATGCTTACTGGATTAATGAACTATGAACAGATGGTGGGTGAGTTGAGTTTTATCAGGGTGATGTCAGCCCACACATTTCTAGGTACCATCCTTAGACTGGAGGCATCTGAAACAGTGTTTTCTTGTTGGACTGGCACAGGATGTAAGTGTCCAAGGGTATGTGTGTGTATGCATGTACATGTGTTGTATATGTGTGTACTGTGTTGTTATATGTGTCTATACGTGTATGTGTGTTATATATGTTGTGTGTTGTTTGTGCTGTGTGTGTGTGTGTGTGTGTGTATGTGTGTGTTGTGTGTGCTTTCCCCCATAGATCATGGGGATATGATTGTGCTGTATATGGACTGTTTCCTGCTTTCTTTAGGGTTAGTGAGGCTTGGGGACCAATTTCTCTGGGTTCAGTCATCAGAATGCTTTCAGGATTCTTATCACCATGGCTGCATACATTATTTCTTTTAATGTTTACTGTGAACCAAGCTCATTCACAACTGCTTCTTAAATGGCCCTGTCTTCTTTTTCATAACTAAGAATTTTGCTCAAAGGGGTTGTGATCTACGTGAGGCTACACAGCTGTAAGGGGTGGGGGTGGGAGCAGATGTTTTCAGCCAGGGCCCAACTCTCTTTCTTGGTCTCCTGGGTTCTCCCCTAGCTGACAAGGGGCACAGGGAAGACCTACTTCTCTGTCTCAGCAGGGCCTGGAGGACCATGTCCCTCATCCCATGGCTCCGGTGGAACGACACCCCACCCCGGCTGTCAGCCCGGAGCCCGGCGGAGATGGTGCTGGAGACACTGATGATGGAGCTGGCTGGGCAGATGCGGGAGGTGGAGAGGCAGCAGAGGGAGCGTCGCAGCGCAGCCAGGAAGGTCTGCACTGGAGTGGACTACAGCTGGCTGGCCAGCACGCCCAGGCCTACCTATGACCTCAGCCCTGGTGAGCGGCTGCAGCTGGAGGATGTGTGTGCCAAGATCCACCCATCCTACTGTGGGCCTGCCATCCTCAGGTAACCCTGGCATTGGGCTGGGGACCAGCTGTGACCTTACTGGCTCCAGAGAGGGTAACTGCACTTACAGTAGCCCAAGGCCACGGGGATCAGAGCCAGAAGGCATGAGTGGCCCAGATATGTGTTAGGTGGGGTATGGCAGGAAAAGGAACTCAAAAGGCATATCAGACCTGGGGGAGGCTTCATGTGGGGCTGGAGGCAGATCTGGCGGCCCTCATGCTGTGATGGGTGAAGCTCAAAGCCCATAAGTTCTCTTTCTGCCTGGGTGGCTGGGAACCTGCGCATCACCACGGGCTCCTTTGTTGTCTGTTTATCTTCAGTGTCTCCTACTGCATTTCCTCCTCTTCCTCCTCTTTTAGCCCAGGCTAGCCTAGACTCACTAGGTAGTCTAGGCTGGCCTCAAATTCATAGCAATTCTGGCATCTCAGCGTCAGCATTTCTTACTTAGGACCTTTCCCAGGCAATGTCTCCAAAACTGGTGTCTTAATTATTCCGTTTCAGTCAGCTTTGACACTGGTCAGCCTGAGGTGTGAGTGTGTCTGTGGGGGAGAGGGAACATGCGTGGCTCAGCATATGTGTGAGAGCACAAGGCACCAAGTGTGTAAAACTTAGGGACAGCTCTATCCAGAACTTAAACCATCTCCCTGAAGCTGTGGCTCACCTAGCTCTGTCCCCACCGAATGGGAGAAGTCAGTCCAAAACCAGGAATGATTCCAAAAGAACAGAAGTTTCTTGTCAGCATTTCTCTTTGTAAAGGACAAATCTACAACTAAACACCCCACCCCTGACTCCTGCAGTCGCCCCCACCAACGCTTGCCCATTCTGTGCTCTCTCTTTGAAATTCCCCTGAAAGGAGGGCTTTGCCCTTGTTCTCCCTCTTTGGTTTTGTGGTCTTCTCGCTGGCTGCCTTCCTTTCAGATGCATCTCCCATTTTCCCGACTCTACATGATGGAAGCCCCTGAAAGTATTTACTTCAGAAGAGACTATGGGCTGAGGTAGCGAGCCACAGAGGGAATGTGCTCTGGCCGGCCAAACCCACCGTGAGGGGACTCCCACGCTGCCTCCTGGCCTTCCTGTTTGCCCCTGCCAAGTGTTGGCTCTCTGTGGGGAGGAGGAAGGCAAGGATCAGATGGATGATTCTTGAGCTCCAGGGAGAAATCTTCCAGGCAGAGGAAACAGCTTGGGAGACAAGGACCAAGGAGACAAATGTTCTTCCTGGGCTTCCTGGGAAGGAGAAGGGCCAATGTGAAAGCACAGTGTGTCTGTCACCCTGAAGAAAGGGACACGGAGCTGGGGGAGATGGGATTCTGTGATTACACACAGTGACATAACCAGACATGCATTTCAGAGCAATCACCAGGGCAGGTGGGGCATGGAAAGCCTCACACAGCCATGCTGTGGTCTCAGTGCGTTTCTCTGCGTTCTCTGCCTCTGTAAGCCTTAGGCTGGCTGCGGGCTCCTTGCATATGAGCATGAACCTTGAGAAAAGGCAGGCGTTGCCTTTTACAGATGGGGAGATTGAGGCTCAGAGGTGAACAGAGCTGGGATTGAGTTTATGATTGATTGGGACAAGAGTAAGGCAGGGAGTTGACGGCAGGTGGGATGCTCAGCCAGTCACGTCATGTCCCCCGCAGGTTCCGACAGCTGCTAGCCGAGCGGGAGCCCGAGGTGCAGGAGGTGGCGCGGCTCTTCCGCTCGGTGCTGCAGGAGGCCCTGGAGAAGACGAAGCAGGAGGAGGAAGCCCATAAGCTGACGCGTCAGTGGAGCTTGAGGCCCCGCGGCAGCCTGTCCTCCTTCAAGAGCCGAGCACGCATCGCGCCCTTCGCCAGTGACATCCGGACCATCTCGGAGGACGTGGAGCGTGATGCGCCACCCCCGCCACGCACCTGGAGCATGCCAGAGTTCAGGGCGCCCCAGGCCGACTGACCTCCCTGGGCGGTCACCTGTAGGAGGGAATGACAGGCCGGTGACCGGGTTGCCGGTGCTGGAACCTCCCCATCTACCCGGAACAGGAGACCCACCAAACAGCACAGCTGAACCACCTGAGCCACCTACCCAAGTGCGCACACCTGCTTGGCTACAGGGAGGAGTCAGGACTGGAGCCCTGTTCCTCCCCAACAAGTCTCCACTTCCCAGCCTGATGCATACACAAGGCCTGGTGTCGGAGCAGGCTCCTTCCCATCTCCTACCACTGTCTGGAACAAGGAACAAGTGTCTGCCTCTTTGGCAAGGCCTGCATTCTCATCCCAATTTCCAGGAGGCCCCATTTACCCTACCCATTTGGGGCACCTTTTCTGGTGACCAGATGGCACTCACTGCAGGGGAGCCACAGCCTCGGGGCCCAGGACAGCTGGTGGGGACCACAGAGACGGTTCAACTCACTCTTCAGCTAGTGAGTGAAAAATGGAGTCTCCCAAGGATCTCACTGCTTTTGCCTTAACTCTGATCCCTCCACTGTGGAGTTGTTCCTGCCTTTGAGTCCTAGGGCTATGATGGGACAGGACCAATGGCCACGTGTCCACCCACTGCAGTCTTACCTATCCCTTACTACCACATGGGTCGGGGTGGGGCCAAGGCTGCTCCCCAAGAAAAGTAGCTAGGGATAGTTAGGATGACCATAACCCCCAGGATGTCATCCATGGAGTGTGGCCAGTCCAGAGTCAGGGCTTGGAAGCCTTCAGACCCGCTGCTGGAGCCAAGGCATCTGAAGTCCAGGCCTTCTGTTCACACCAGCTCTACAGCTTTCGTAGGAAGTAAGGTCACCTCTGGTGCCTGAGCAAACCAGTTCCAAGTAGCGTCCTATAGCTTCATGCTCTAACTGATGGTGCATGTGTGGGTCACCTGTGAAAAATTTAGAAGGCCAGGTGCCACCACACTCCAGGGCAGAAGTGGGGTTCAGGGTAGTGGGTGAGCAAAGTGTTTGTCTCTAGCTCCCAGTGCATGCCCAGAAAACACAAGTGAACCTTATAATAGTCCAAATAAAATGCCAGGGGAGGGAAGTCACCCAGTAATGCATGGGAGGGAAATCACCGGGTAATGCATGTAGTCCCTGGCTCAGTGAGAAGTCTCCGTGTGTGTGTATGTGTGTGTGTGTGTGTGTGTGTGTGTGTGTGTGTGTGTGTCCTGTCCTCTCCTCTCTCCTCCCCTCTGCTCCCCTCCCCTCCCCTCCCTTCTCCCCTCTCCTCCCCTCCCCCTCTCCTCTCCCTTCCCCTCCCCTCCTCTCTCTCCTCTTCCCTCTCCTCTCCTCTCCTCTCCCCTCCCCTTCTCTCTCCTTTCCCCTCTCCTCTCTCTTCCATCCTCTCTCCTCCCCCCTTCCCTCCTCCTCCCTCTCTTCTTCCTTTTCCTTCAAGACAGGGTCTGACTATTCTGGTCAGCTGGTCATGTGATTCTCCTGCTTCAGCCTCTTGAGTGCTGAAGCTACAGAACATATACTCTTTCTAAGTGATCTGGTTTGGGGGTTACTTCACTGGAATCTGGATAGAGAATGACAGGATGGCACACACCTCTTGTCCACCATTATCAGAAGAAGGAGCTGATTGGCTCTTTAATATAATCACTTCTAAATAAAAACACCTTAAGCATGTCTTTTACTGGAAGATATTGAAAAGTTCACTCAGTTGCCAAACTTTGAATGGAGGTCCAAAGTGACCTGTGTTGTGTGATGGGGGTTCCATTGATTCACTGGGTTTGTGGATGCTTCAGTTGTGACTCTAAGAACTGAGAAGACTTTGAAACAAACAAGTCTACAGTTGGGAGGAATGTTGAGGGAGCTGGAGCGCCAGGCACCCTGGCCGAGGCCCTCACTGGCCGCAATGTGACCAGAGGGAGGTTCAGAAGAGTCCTCAGAGGACTACTGATTTCTCCTTCCAGTTCTCATCAAAGGAAAGGAAAACCCGAGGTGGTGAACTTGCTCCTGGATGACAGGCAGCTGAGGCCGACGTCCCTGCCAGCCTCCTCAGTACTGTCCCACTTTGTCCCATCTCATCTGTGACACTAAAGCCTGCAAGGGCCCCAGAGCTGGGCCTCTGCACCCAGGCTGTTAAAGGGACTAATGGCACTTGCTGTCATTCCTACTTAAAAAACACTCAGGAATAGCAAACAAAAGTGTCTGATAAGTGGGAGGGCTGGATGCCCAGGACAAAGATGGATTCCCTCTGCGTGTAGCTCAGAGCCTCTGCCTGCTAAGCTGGGACTGGAGCTGCGTTACTGATGACTGCATTTTATTTGTGATGCTATTTATTTGTTATGAAAACTTTCAAGTACTAGAAAGTAAAGAGAGCTTTACTAGTTATTAATATTTATTTAATAATATTAACAGCTAATATTTCATGTTTTAATATCTCAACCTGAAATTTGGGCAGATACTTTAATAAGAATCTCAGATATGATTCTTCACTCCTGAACACTTCAGTGTGCTCTGCAAAAGAGAACAACTCAGAAGTTGGGGTAAAAAAGAATGGCTGGGCATGGTGGCACACGCCTTTAGTCCCAGCACTTAGGAGGCAGAGGCAGGTAGATGTCTGAGTTCCAGGCCAGCCTGGTCTACAAAGCAAGTTTCAGGACTGTCAGGACTACACAGGGAAACCCTCTCTTGAAAAACATATCTAAATATAAAGCATTGCTGTTCTATTATCTAATAACTAGTCCACACTGAAATTACATCAACTTTCTCCAACATATGACTCCCACAGTTTATTTCTGAGAATGAGGGTCTCGTCAAATCCTTCACATCGACAAGAAAACTATGATTTACCTATACTCAGTCAGACAGTGTTCTGAAGTCCTACGATGGAATACTGTTTATGGAGTACCATGTTGATAGGCAGTTAATAAAGGATAGTGACCCTGAGAGTCAGCCAAAGATGGCTTCTGCCCAGATTCTCATTGTAACCGTTTGGTAAAAATTCCTCAACACAACCAAGAGTCTCTCTAATTTTCTGAAAGTTATGTCCACAATGGTACTGAAACATGCAGCGGTTTGGATGTAGGAGCTTTTGTAAGGGTCTGATTGAGGGCATGGTCGGCAGCTAGTGGTGTGACCAGGAATGACAACCCTACGGCACCTCCCTCCATCAGTAGCCTCCCTCCATCAGTTGAGGAGCCACCACTAATGGCATGATGGGGAGGTGAGAAGGCCTGGCTGGGGAAGTGGGTCACTGGGCTATGCCGTACGGGCATATCTTGTCCCTGGGCTCTTCAGCTGGCCCTCCCTCCACGTTCCCAGATCCACTATCATGCTCTGCCTCACCACAGGCCCAAGTCAGTGAGGCAGAGTCAGCGTGAAGCTTCTGAAGCTGCGGGCCGACCCAGTCCTTCCTCCTCTAATGTTTCGGGGGTAATGCGTCCTGGAAGAGCAAGCACCACACCTAATTCACTTTTCGTCCAGTGCAGCTCCTTGCCACACCCATTTGTTGTGTGTTCCTGAGATGTGCTTGCAAATAACAACCTGAAAAACACTTCTTCTTCCTTCTCATCTAGACAGGACACTAAAATCCACCAGAGTAATTCAGGGAAAGTATCCACAACCATAAAGGCAGGCAATGAAAAAAAGTATTTTATTTTAACGTGGGGTCAGGGAGAAACCCAAGGCCTCCCCCATGGTAGGCAAGCATTCCATTGCTGATCTTCACTCCGGCAGGGTCTCTAGACGCCCTCATTCTAAATTCCACCACATTAGCTAGTGTTCATCCAGTACCCAGCAAAGCACACTACTTCAAAGTTTATTCAACAAACTAACTTTTAGACAATCATCTGTGTGTATCTGTGTGTATGTGTAAATGTTTCTAGGTACAAGTGCACGTGTCTGGAAATCAGCTCCTGGCGTTTCTCGATAGTAATGTGTATTTTATTAAATCAGTGTTGTGAGATCTAAAAGTGCTTACCTAAAAATAGAAGTACTTGCTGAAAGTTTTCTTCACCACAGTTAAAAGAAAATGAACAAACTTTTTATAGGTTTCTGAATCTTCCTGAGTTTTCCTATTCCTGAGAAAAGTGTTCACAAGCTCCACAGAGCCTGCATTTTCTAGCATGTTCTTCATCATGGTGTCCAGCTCAAGCCCAGTCATGGTCTGCTGCTGAAACACCTGAACTCCCTAAGCCTGCTTTCCGGTCCTGGGTGGAATTTGGCTGGGGAGGTGAGGGTCCGGACACGGTGGACTGGAAGGAGGAAGACATTCCAGGAGCCAGCTCTTTCTCTAGTTCTGAGCTGAGACCTATGCCTGCTGGGGCCAGGCACATCTGCTCGACTTTCACCAAATGCCCAGGCTTCAGATTAGGACCAAAGCCATCACAAGCAGAAGGGAAGCAGACCTGGCCAATAAAGCTGCAAAAGGAGTTGGGGAAATTCATTTCTCCAAGGAAGCCAGCTGTGACCCTGCCAAGGACAGAGTTGTCTGTCATAGAGAAGTTCCCGTAAGAAGTTCTGACTGGTCCTTACAGTTCACACAGCACCTCAGTGTCATCACAGAAACTGACAGGTGCTGTGCTTCATCTCAGGTTACAGGTCAGCAGGCCTGGGTTTGATGATCAGCACCTGGGCCAGAGCTCCTTCATCTGCTGCACCCAGGTCTTCAGTATACTCCCTCAGAATAGCCCAAGCATCCTTGTCAGGGTGCTCATCATGCAGGGATGTAAATGCACTTACCCTGCCTGCTCTCCCTCTGCACCACCCTTCTGCCTCCAGTGTGTGTGAGATCTTAGGTGCAGGAATTTTGCATGCCCGTGTTTCTTTCAGACACACAGTAAACACTTTGTCGATACAGGATGAGCATATGGATCTCAACATGGAGTTTTCACAGAGGCAGAGGGAGGAGCATGAGGCATTTCTGATGTATCTGTACTGCTCGTTAGATTGTTAGTTCTCTGAGGCAAGGGTCCATGTCTGATTTCAGTTTACATCTCCCAAGTTACAGCTGGCACACAGTAGGTGGTCAACACACCTTTATTTCACTTACTGTGCTAGCTAGTTTTGTGTCTACTTGACACAAGCTAGAGTTATCTGAAAGGAGGAAACCTCAACTGAGAAAATGCCTCCATAAGATTGGGCTGTAGCACATTTTCTTAGTAATAGATGGGGGAGGTCCCAGTGTACTGTGGGTGGGGTCATTCCTGGGATGGTTGCCCTGAGTTCTATAAGAAAACAGGCTGAACAAGCCAGGGGGAGCAAGCCAGTAAGCAGCTCCCCTCCATGGCCTCTGCATCAGCTCCTGCCTCCAGGTTCCTGCCTTGTTTGAGTTCCTGTTTTGACTTGATGAGGAACAGCGATATGAAAGTGTAAATTGAAAGAAATCCTTTTCCTCACCAAGTTGATTTTGTCATGGTGTTTTGTCATAGCAACAGTAACCCAAACCGAGACACTCACCAAACATTTATTGAGCACTTCTGTCTACAGTATCCACCTGGGAGCGGGGTCAGTGGTGGGACTCCCTGAGTCATTCTGCCAGATGAGATAAGTGTTTGATTGTCTGAATTGCTCTGGGAGGAGGCGGGATTTCCCAAGAACAAAATGACAAGGAGGGAGGTGGGCGTGTGTGTGTGTGTGTGTGTGTGTGTGTGTGTGTGTGAGTCTGGGTTGCTCCGCCCCTCATTTTGGCAGGCCTTTCCTTGCCCACTGTTGCACTTGAGATGGATGCATCTACTTGACATGCGGCCCTTCGGAGAAAGACAGGCACCTGCACTACAGTTCTGCATCGTAGCGATCAGTCAACGATTGACTGTGTACACCGCAGGGGAAACATTCCTAGGGCTGTATTTCATCACACTCCAAAACGTCTAGGCACAATGCATTGCTCATGTGTGAAGTGGCATTGGGGCTGAAGAAAACCTCCCCTGTGAAGTGCAGAGGCAGTGTGACTGGCAAAGTGACCGACGGGCTACATGTGTGCTGTGCTGTGCTTCTGTTGTGACTTCAGAAGACACTATTATTATAAAAAGCTAACAGCTGCAGGCAGGCCCCCAGCAAGAACCCCAGAGGAGAGCCTGGTTAGCTCAGCAGCCCTGTGTGTACTCTCACCCCTGAAGCCCTTTCAGTGGGGCAGGATGTGGAGGCGGCCATAGTGGTTATAATTCTGACTCAGACTGGTAGGTGACACTCTCTAAAGGACAGAGTCAGGCCAATGTGTACGTTTATGTCTTAGTTTTCAATGAAAGTTAAAAAAAAATTAAATGCAAAAAAGCTTGCTGAAGAGGTTATAAAGAAATATTTTGGGAGCTGGAAAGATGGCTCAGTGGTTAAGAGTCCTGGCTACTCTTCTAGAGGACTTGAGTTCAATTTCCCCGAACCTACATGGTGGCTCACAACCACCTAGAACTCCAGTTCCAGGAGATCTAATGCCCCGTGGCCTCTGTGGGCACTACGAGTACATACGGTGCATATACACTACATTATACAGGCAAAAAACCATATACAGAAAATAAAAATAAACCTTTTGAAAAAAATTCCAACATGTCTGGGAGGTGAACGTCTGGGAACGTCTCAGAATACAGTTCTGTTCTTAAAATAATCCGCGTTTTCGGAGTGATTGGTTTCCACAGGCATTCATTTCAAACTCTTTTCCTCTCTTCAGTAGTTCTGCTCTACACCAGGCGCACGCGGTCGGCAGAGACTTCTGTTGCCCGCAGCTCCGCCGGTGATCGCCACTTCCTGGAAACTCACGGCAGACAGCAGAGGTGGAGGAAGCAGGAGGCCCGCGGACCAGAGTCCCACGCCGACCGAGCGGGGCTGGGCGGGACTTCCGGGAGCGCCTACGCCCGCCCCGCTGCAGGAGCCCGCCCCGCTGCAACGCTCTGAGCGACTTCCGGTTATGGGTTTCGGGTTCACTTTCAGCTGCTCTCCTCTTTGGAGAGCCTTTCCACGCGTGGTGAACAGCGTCAGGCCTTAGGACCAGAATTTGTAATCGCTCGTGATCAAGATTTGAGACTTTATGTTTTTGCAGGTTAATTTCCCCAGGTTTGATGACCACTTCCGGCTAGCATGGTAGCTCGCTTGTCTTTACTTTCGGGGGAAGCGATTTTTCTCTTTTTGGAGTATTTCTTAAGTTTGGCTCTGGCAGCTTTTGTTGTCATACTTTACCACAGTGTGGTGTTTGGTGGCTGATCTTCCTGTTTTTTTTTGTATTTTTTTCTTTGTAATTTGATGGTTTGACAGATAGTTTCTTTTAATTTTATAGGTAAGGATCTATTTATAGGTAACAAATTGACTTTTCCCAGGAGACTAGTATCTCACTGGATAGTACCCCTAAGGGCACCTATTTCAAGGTGGCATCTTCTGTTTCTCCAGATTTCTGGTAGGCGGCTTTTTAAAAATTACAATATTCATTTCCTTATCTGTGAGTCATTTTTAATATATATTTTTTAAAATTAGAAGTGACTAAGGTCTCCCAAATACTTTCGGTACCAGTCTTGGAGGTGATCATTATCTGTTTTCTCCATTGTTTAAAATAGTAGGTTTTCCAGTGGTGAGCCCCCAAGTACAGTAAATGAATATGCATCACAGCGCCATGCCCATGGAGTTCCCAGAAACATGACAGAAGCAGGTGAAGCGGAAGTGGCCACAGATGCGGCAAGGGAGGGACACACGGGCCAGCTCTGTAGGCCTTGGAGTAGAGGCAGGAGCCTGTTGTCAGTCACAAGCGACTTTAATAACAGATGAGGCTCCTCAGACCTCCCTGTCCTAAACCTATGAGCCCCCAACAGCATGTGCTCCCAAATCAGGCCCAGCCCCAACACCCACAAGGGAAGCACACCCTTAATTCTTTGTCCAATCAAGTGTTTTCCACAGCCTGCCCTTCCAGTCCTCACTCCACCCTTCCCTGGAGATGCAGACTCAAATATTCACACCGTATTCCCTACAGACCAGTTCTTAACACCCTGGACTGCTCACTGCCCAGACAACAACCCCATGGAACAAGGCATTTTGGCAGCCCAGCCCAGAATTTGGTGTTTCTCAGTTTGCTGGCAGTGCAGGCATGGCAGACCTCCACAGTGCAGTGCATGGAACTGTACCAATAAAGATGAACCCAGACCTCCACAGTGCAGTGCATGGAACTGTACCAATAAAGATGAGCTCAGACCTCCCAGAGTGTGCTAGACATACACTCCAGAAACCTTATAGTATTTTGGGAGCAAAAAAAAAAAAATTTTTTCTCTTAAGACTTTGTAAACAAGCTGGGTGGTGGTAGCACACACCTTTAATCCCAGCAGTCAGGAGGCAGAGCCAGGTGGATTTCTGTGAGTGTGAGGCCAGCCTGGTCTACAGAGTGAGTTCCAGGATAGCCAGGGCTACACAGAAAGACCCTGCCTCGAAAAACAAAAAAACAAGACTTTGTAAACAACTTTTGAACATTTATTAGCCTAAAAGACAACTTTCTATGGAACATGTAAGAACTGTGCAGTAGCTGTGGCTTAAGGTAAACTTGCAGCTGAGCCTGAGAAAGAACAGACTACAAAGAATGTGGTGGGGTTTTTTTTGTTTTTTTTTTTTATGGTTGGTTATTTGCAACCTTTTTTCCTCCTTGTGTGTGATTCAAGTGTTCACGGGGAGGCCCCTGAGGTATGAAGCCAAGCATGTGCTCCTGCCCTGCACTGCCAATAGGTTTTTATTATTTCAAATTAATGAAACTATATAATATTAATAGCTGCTATTTACTGGTACAAATGGATGAGACTTTTCTCTATTTTCCTTATTTATGGAAGAATTTTAAAAAAAATCTAAAGCCATGCTGGGCTGTGGTGGCACATGCCTTTAATTCTAACACTTGGGAGGCAGAGGCAGACAAATCTGAGTTTGAAGCCAGCCTGGTCTACAGAGTGAGTTCCGGGACAGCCAGGGCTACACAGAGAAACTCTGTCTCAAAAAAAAATGAAACAATAACAACAACAAAAACTAAAGCCATAGAACAAGAGATTAATGCTGTGGGATGTCTTTCTGTATGCTGTGAATATATGTTGCTCTGATTGGTTGATAAATAAAGCTGCATTGGCCTATGGCAAGGCAGCTTAGAGTCAGGCGGGAAAATCCAAGAGAGAGAGTGAAAGGAGAAAAGGAGAGGCGGGAGACACCACCCAGCCGTCCAGGGAGCAGCATGTAATGGGACACAGGTAAAGTCATGAAACATGTGGCGATACATAGATTAATAGAAATGGGTTAATTTAAGATGAAAGAGCTAGCTAGCAAGAGGTCTGTCATAGGCTATACAGCTGGTAATTAATATAAGCCTCTGAGTGATTATTTTATAATTGGCTGCAGGACTGTGGGGCTGGGTGGGACCGGAGACACTTCTGGCTACAGATTAATGTTGTTTAAAATTATGTGGGGCTGGAGAGATGGCTCAGAGGTTAAGAGCACTGGCAGCTCTTCCAGAGGTCCTGAGTTCAATTCTCAGCAACCACATGGTGGCTCACAACCATCTATAATGAGATCTGGTGCCCTCTTCTGGCTTGAAGGCATACATGCAAGCAGAACACTGTATCCATAATAAATAAATTAAAAAATTTAAATTATGTATATAGCCATTTCCCTCGCTCTAAGTACAAAGATGTACATCCTTTTAAAAATAACCCATCCCTCTTTTCTCTGCCCAAGACTTTTGTGCTCCTGAAAATTTCTATTCCATAAATCTGATCATAAAATTTCAAGTATAAAGACCATCTTAATTTGGGTTTCTGTTGCTGCGATAAAACACCATGACCAAAAGCATGGTGGGGGTTGTTTTCGCTTACAACTCTCAGGTCACATCCATCACTCAGGAAAGTCAGGGCAGGGATTCAAGGCAAGAACATGGAGGCAGGAACTGAAGCAGAAGCTATGGAGGGTGCTGCTTACTGGCTTGCTCCTCTTGGCTTGCTCAGCCTGCTTTCTTCTAGAACCCGAGACCAGACATGGTGCCCAGGCATGGCACCATTCACAGTGAGCTGGGCTCTCCCATATAGTCCTTAATAAAGAACATGCCCTACCAGCTAGCCTACAGGCAGATCATATGGGGGCATTTCCTCGATTAAGATTCCTTCCTCCCAGATGACACTTGCTTGTATCAAGTTGACATAAAAAGTAGCCAGGACAAAGATAATTTGTACATGTAGAGAAAGAAAAAAAACCAAAAACACCTTTTCAAAATATACGAGGCAACTGCCAAGTTGGTGCATTATGATATGTTGTGATTTCTGTTCCTTCAAAAAAATTTTTCATTACTTTTACATTTAACAAAGGAATAAAGAGGGTAAGAAACAATTCTGCTGGAATGATTTCTTTAAATTAAACATTTTTATTTATTTTTATGTGTATGAGTGTTTTGGTTGAATGTCTGTACACCCTATCGGTGCCCAGGAGTCATCTCTCCAGCCCCTTGCTGGGATGATTTTAACACACGCAGTGCCCTGGGATTTCTCTTCTTGCTTTTCTCTTACTCTGCCTTCCCATACCATGTACACTTGTAACATTTGAAAGTAAATACCCTCAACTGTTGAAAATCATGCATTGAAGTTGATTACTTATAAATATGAACTTTAGATCACCACGTAGGCTGTTAAATTTTATGTTACTCATTGTTAAACTGTGTAAGGCAGACAAAAAAACTGCTGCAAATTTTACACTATTGTCATGTTCTTAATATTTTTTAATATTATACTCATCCATTTTTGTGTATTTTTAAATCATACTCACTGAGCCAGTTTTTGACTCTTATTGATAAACTTTTTTGTTTTTGTTTTTTTGTTTTTTGTTTTTCGAGACAGAGTTTCTCTGTGTAACTTTGCGCCTTTCCTGGAACTTGCTCTGTAGCCCAGGCTGGCCTCGAACTCACAGAGATCCGCCTGCCTCTGCCTCCTGAGTGCTGGGATTAAAGGCGTGCGCTACCACCGCCCAGTGATAAACTATCTTAAATGCTATTTCTCTTTCATTAGTAAATACCTTAGGTAGTTGCTTGTTATTTCTTGGGGTTTGTTATTTTTATAGAATCTTGAACTGATAGATTTCTTGAAAATTTCCTTAAATGTTTACTATGAGGCCAGGTAGGCCAGCACATACCTGCAATCTTAGCACTTAGGAAGTGAGAGCAGGTAGATCCAGCGTTCAAGACCAGCACGAGCTTGTTGGCTAGTTGAAGCCCTTCGCTACAGGAGGTCCTGTCTCAGAACAAGCAGAGAAGTTTGGTATGAATCATTACAAACACAAAGTCACAAAGCAATACCCAGCACCTCCCACCTCCACACTGCCTCACACTGGCCTCGGGTTCAGTGGCCCTTGTCTCTTACCTCTGAGCCATCCCTCCCCAGATGCTGGGCAGGTTCCTCTCCCCCACCCATGACACTATTCTTGGGTGACTTCACCACTGGGGCACCTCCTGGGCTTCCATTCACAGAGGTAAAGAAATTTCCGAGGATTTGGTACTTACCTGAGGAACTGTGCTCCAGATGCAGCATGCTGCCTGTAGCTACATCACCCATCCTTCACTGAGACAGTCCGCCTGCCTCTGAGAAGATGGCTACTGCAGGCCTAGGGGCGGGTGTGGAAGCAACAGGTCAACCGAGAAATGCTAAAACTTCCCCCAGTTCAGTAGTCTTTTTTTTTTTTTTAAAGATTTATTATGCCAGCTGTGGTGGTGTACACCTTTAATTCCAGCATTTGGGAGGCAGAGACAGGTAGATCTTTGAGCTTGAGGCCAGCCTGGTCTACAGATCAAGTTCCAGGATAGCCAGGGCTATTTAGAGAAGCAGTCCTGAAACAAAAACAAAACAAACAAAAAAAATCAAACCCAAAAAGCTTATTCTATTTTTTTTAAAGATTAAAAAAGTTATTTATGTGTGGGTGTTTTGCTACTTGTGTGTCGTTTAAGATTTGTTTTTACTTGTGTGTATGTGTGCCTGTGCATCTGAGTACAGGTGGCTGTGGTAGAGTTACAGGCGACTGTGAGCTCCCTGAAGTGGGTGTTGGGTCCTCTGCAATAGTAGTGTGTGTGTGTGTGTGCTTGTGCTCTTAACTGCTGAGTCATCATTTCTCTACTGGTACTATAAATAGAACCTGGTTGTGAATATCTCGTCTCCCTGAAAACAGTCAGGGGTCAGAATTCAGAGCTATAATATACATCAATATCACACTCTACGGTAACCCTTACATACCTTCCTTGAGGATACTAATTCCCTTTTGCCAACTGTATTTTCTCTTCATGAGGAATCAAGATCATATAAAAATGAAAATAAGAACTTTGTTATTTAGTGAAAATAACTATTCAACACACAAGAGGAAAATATCTGTACATGGATCTACCTTTTTCAGAACAAAACCTACAACTTTTATTTTGTGAAAAAGCCCACTGTTTACTTTTCTGTTCTGTGGTCACTACTTTAGTGATGGAGGGACTCTGGATTCTAAGCAAACTACATCCCAACATTTATATGCAAGGGGGCTGGTTAAAATTCAAGGCCAATACTTTGATAGGTTCACTTTAAAATGTTTTCTGTACCAACTACTTAAAACTACTTACAGTGTGGGCTGGTGGGATGGCCCAGTGGGTAGGTAAAGGGGCTTGCTGCCAACCCTGACAACCGCGTTTGATCCCCCGAATTGGAAAGGTAGGAGAGAACCTACTCCTAAAAGTTGTCCTCTGACCTCCACTGTCCCTAATAACTGTTTGGTTTTTTTCAAAGCTCAACTCACAATATGATCCTCTACTTTAGAAGACACAGAGAAAGACCTTGGAGATTGTGATGGCTGTTCTTGGTTGTCAACTTGACTACATCTGGGATGAACTACAATCCAGAAATGGACAGCACACCTGTGAGAGATTCTTTTTGTTTGGGTGAAGCCACTTGTCTGGACCTCTGAGGCAGGAAGACACACAGCTTTGATCCGGATCAGAGGCAGGAAGACAACTTTAATCTGGACCACACCTTCTGCTGGAGGCTTTTGTAAGGACAAGGAAGAAGGAAGCTTTTGTTCTTTGCCTGCGTGTTCTTGCCTTGCTAGCACATCCATTCCTTCACTGGCAGTGGAGCCTGCTTCTTCAGGATCCCAACGTCTACTGAAGACCAATGGAGACATGCAGCCTCGTGGATTGAGCAACTACTGGCTTCTTGGACTTTCTGCTCACAGCTAGTCATTGTTGGATTAATTGTACTGCAGCCTGTAAGTTATTCGAATAAATTCCATGTACACACACACACACACACACACACACACACACCAGAGACAGAGACAAAGATTCATTCTGTAAGTTGCTATTCTAGAGAACCCGGACTAATACAGAGATGAAATAGTGAACAAATCCACAGCATGCCCCCAGTCTGGCCTTGTGGACTAGAGATTGGGCTTCTGGATTATTCTGAGGTCACAGGTAGCCATCACTGTACCAGAGCTCGCCAGCAGGTACGGTGTATTTCTAAGATGCACCTGTTCTGTCCTGTGGTGTGACTCTAGTGTCCTCACAGAAGAGACTGAGAGAGTTCCTGGACTCCCAGAAGCCAGTCAGGTAAGTTGTTTCTACTTAAAACCAGTATTTTATTTTATGTGTATGGGTGCTTGGCCTGCATGTATGTCTGTGCACATGAACGCAGTGCCCAGAGGCCAGGAGAGGGTGTCGGATCCCTTGGGACCTGAGTTACAGGTGGTTGTGAGCCACATGTAGGTACTAGAAATTGAAACTGTCCTCTGGAAGAGCAGCCAGTGGTCTTAACTGCTGAGCCATCTCTCCATCCCCATGTTTTTTTCTGAGAAAGGGTGTCTCTGTATAGCCCTGGCTGTCCTGGAACTCTCTGTAGACCAGGTTGGCCTCCAGCTCATATGGATCCACCTGCCTCTACTTCCCAAGTGCTGGAATTAAAGGCATGTGCCACTACCGCCTGGCCCGTGTTTTGTTTTTAAGATTCATTTTTAGTTATGTGTATCTGTGAGCACCTGTGTGAAGGTGTGTGCAGGTGTGAATGCAGGTGTCCACAGAGGCCAGAGAGAGGGCATCAGACCCCTGAGCTGGAGTTACAGGTGTTTGTGAGCCACTTGACATGGGCACTGGGAACTGAATTCAGGTTCTCTGGAAGAGGAACAAGTACTCTTAACAGAGCCATCTCTGCAGCCCCAAGTTCTGGTTCTTATACAGGTTGAGTGCCAATTGCAAGGTGTATGGCTGTCACCCGAGTGAGCTCTGAATGGCCCTTGGGCCATGACACTTGTCCTTCTGTGCAAAGGGCCAACTGTATATGAGCAATGGAGACGGCATAGCATGCATTTCCAGTCAGAGCAGGTTGGCAGATGTCAGTCTCGGGCTTATTGAGTTGAAAGGCAGATCATGGCTTGTATTTACACACAATAGACCAGTGGTTCTCAACCTTCCATTGCTGTGGTGACCCTCAAACATAAAATTATTTTCATTGCTACTTCATAACTGTAATTTTGCTACTGTTCTGAATTGTAGTGTAAATATCTGTGTTTTCCAGTGGTCTTAGGTGACTCTTGTGAACGGGTCGGTTGACTCACCCCCAAAGGAGTCACAACTCACAGGTTGAGAACCACCGCAGTAGACAGATACACAAAAACCTGGTCATTTCTGGTCACAGAGTACTCAGAACTCTGACAGGAAACTCCACAGGTTTCTACAAACACACCCCCCCTTTTTTTTGTCAATATATGAATTTAAAAGTTCTTCCGAAAGAACAAGAGTTGCTGTTTTACCATTGTTTGGAGAGCTGCTACCCATAGCAGATGGGCTCCCCTTTCTCCAGTTTTCACATCTTCTCTATCATAATAAACTTTGCTCATCTTCACACTGTTACACAAATGTCACTTGGTTGAGTTTCATGAAACTGGTATAGTTGACCAAAGTGGATGGTTTTCAACCCTAATGAGATCTGTACTTTGGTTCACTAAACATGCACTGTCTGCACCAACTGCTCTGTGTCAGGAGAGAGGGTGAAATGCTGACCCCATTTACCAGCTGTTATACAAGTCTAGTGAATCACGGAAAACAGAGAAGTGATGCAGTTTCCGAGGATTTGGTACTTACCCAAGGAACTGTGCTCCAGATGCAGCATGCTGCCTGTAGCTACATCACCCATCCTTCACTAGGACAGCCTGCCTGCCTCCAAAAAGATGGCTACCACAGGCCTAGGGTCAGGTGTGGAAGCAATAACTCAACAGAGAAAAACCAAGGCATTTCAACTGGGAATTCTTTTTTTTTTTCTTTCCTTTTTTTGGAGTGTGTGTGTGTATGTGTGTTTCGAGGCAGGGTTTCTCTGTGTAGTTTTGGTGCCTGTCCTGGATCTTGCTCTGGAGACCAGGCTGGCCTTGAACTCACAGACATCTGCCTGGCTTTGCCTCCCAAGTGTTGGGATTAAAGGCGTACACCACCACCACCACCACCACCACCACCACCACCACCACC
>CABHPP010117140.1:0-23868 GCA_902168425.1 Peromyscus attwateri | reverse complement strand
GTGTGTGTGTGTGTGTGTGTGTGTGTGTGTGTGTGTGTGTGTGTGCACCGCCACTGTCAGTTTGTCAACTGGGAATTCTGCCTCTGAGCACTCAGTCACATTCAGTACTAGACCCCCGTGGCACTTCCCTAACATCAGTGAGAGAGAGCCCCAGGCCTTATTGTCAAGATCATTATAATTTCAGAAGATATAAAAATATAAATAACAGCAATAGTCTAAGAGTTTTAAGTTTCAGACTGGGGCAGGATCCAGGAGAAGAAGGTAACACTCAGACCTTAAAGGCAAAAGGCCAACACCAAAAGCACGTTCAGTCTAGAGGTCTGGGCTTCAACGATGTCGTCTGCCCCTGTGCTTCTTTTTGATTAACATTACAGATCCTCCAAGTCGGTTAAATCCACAGCCACTTTCAGGAACAGGGTGTCGTCTTTGATGTAGGTGTTCTTGGAATTCTCCAGAGTGGAGTGTGACACAAAGCGGGGACAGCCCGAGGCGATGTTCATCTCGCCGTCAGGCCTTCGGAAGCTGCTGCTGTTGGGGTCAGCTCTGAAGGTCTCCACAATGTGGTTCTTCTTGCCACTCTGGTCCAAAAGCATCAGGGTCACCCTCTGCCTGAACGGCCACTGTAACAGTGAGTCAAACTCACCCCTCATCACCACAAAGTACAGGGACAGGTGAGTCCCCTTCCCAGACCCATCGCCGTTCAGGTACGCCCTGGCACAGAGCCGGTAGCCGCAGCGGCTGGTGTAGAAGGGCTGGCTGAAGACGGACACTGTGTGTCCCTCCATGGCCTCCCTCTTCTTCACCTTGTAATCTGTCACCTTCCAGATGAGCTTGCCACTGTAGCAGGCGCCCTCCAGCAGCTTAAATCGTTCTTCGTTCTTATTCAGCTGTGCCTTGTGGATATTAATGTGTGCGTCATGCTTGCTGGTCTCCCCTTCCAGAACAACTGAAAGGAAACACAGAACAGGAAGCTGCAGCATGGGCTTGCTAGCCAAACAGTGCCAATGAAATGCTGGCAAAGTCGAGCTAAGCATAGTATCCACACGTGTACTGCACGCACGTGTACCACATGCAGGGGTACCACACACATTACTAACACTAGCTCAGTGGATGCCACGCCTTGGTAAGCTGACACCAAGCACACAGGGATGTGTCCTCTGACCCCGAAGCTTGCCTAAGTGTAAGACACACTGGGCATTCACCTCAAGTGAATTCTCATGCTCAGCCTTATGCTTCTTTAACTAGTGTGTGGGGGTGTGTGATGTAAGTGTCTATGCATTCTTGCATGTGTGTGCATATAGAGGCCAGAGTTGATGTTGAGTGTCTTCCTCAATTGTCCTTTAGCCTTTTGGGGCAGGTCTCTCACTGAACCAATCCCTGCTGTTTCAGCGAGCTTGTCCTGGGGATCCTGTCTCAGCCTCCAGGGCGCTAGGATTACAGGAGCTCTCAAGCTTACTCAGCATTCACATGGCTCTAGGGATTCAAACTCCAGGCCATGTTTATGCAGGAAGAAATGCTTTATCCATTGAGTGATCTCCCCTGCCCTTATAATGCATTTCACATTAAAAAGCTTTATTATTATTATTATTATTATTATTATTATTATTACTATTATTATTATTATTATTAGTGTGGAGGTCACAGGATAACTTTCAGTGGTTGGCTCTTTCCCTCCACTATGTGGGCTCCAGAAGTCAAACTCTGGGTCTTGTGGTCTGAGTGAGTTGTGCCCTTGGTCTCCAGTTGGTGGCTGTTTGGGGAGGATTAGAAGGCGTGGCCTTGTTGGAGGAGGTATGTCACTGGGCTTGAGGTTAGTGCCCTCTGCTGGCTGTTTGTGGATAGAGATGTGAGCTCTCAGCTGCCGCTCCAGCGCATGCCTGCCTGCCTGCCTGCCTGCTGCCACGCTCCCTGTGTGCTGGTGGTGATGGACTCTCACTGTCTGTCAGCTGCCTCAGCCATGGTGTTTCATCACAGCGACAGAAAAGTAACTAACACACTGTCATCTTGGCTGCACAGCAGATCACCCGCTGGGCCATCTCACTGGCCCTCGGGTGCCTTTCAGTAGCCAAGCTCTCTCCCAGTTTTCTACACCCAAGACACCCAGGCATCCATCACCTCCCCCTTAGCTTGTTATTATCTCCCCCTGCTCTTGACAGTCACGGCTCCCTGCTCTTGGGACTGCTGAGCTGTCTCAGGGCCTCGTCTGACTCCCCCCACATCAGGGCCACCCTCGTATTGGCCTAGGCAGCTTCACAAACAGGATTCAGCCAGTTTATCCCTGAGAGCTGCTCTCACAGATGCATGCAGGGAAGTCATGAGAGAAGTGGACTGCCACACACCTAATCTCTGGTCACTGGCTTCCAGCAGGCTAATCTTCTGCTTCACGCTGTCGATGGCTTCCACCAGAGCCCGCAGCTCAGATCTGCTTTGCTGCTGCTGGTTGACTGTTTGTAGCAGCTGCCGCACCTGTGCCTCCAGCCACGCTGACTTGTCAATGTGACTGGTCAGAGTCTGGCAGTGCAAAAAGAGCATCGGATTTGGAAATTAGACAATAAATTCATAATTTGTTAAGATTGAATTTTAATGCAAATATTCCACATATTATCCACCAATGAAAAGAAAGTGACAGTCCAGAGAGAAAATTCACCAGCCCCTGCCTTTCCCCTCCCCCTCTCCCATCTGAACGCTTCTGGTGAATCTTTGAGCTTTTCTTAATGTGTCTGAAGTCCCCCCTCCACTTACATACATGTTCTTTGGCTGTCACTCCCCTGGCCTTAGCACGTCCTTCCCTGAGAAGCCATTCTCCCAGCCCCCCTCTGTAAGGAAGCTGAGACGGACCAGGCCCCTGTTCTGGCCCAGGCAGAGGAGGACATGGTCTGGAAGAGGCCTACATGCTCCATGGCTCTCTCAGATGGAGGGCATTAATCTGTCTGCCTTGCCCATACAGTCCTAATTCCACCCTGCTCGCCTCTGTTTAGAAGCATGCCAGGACTAATAGTATGATAGGCTTCTTTTTTCTGGACATGTTCACACATGCATATATGCACACACATCTGAACATACATGCACAGCACATGTAGAACATGTGCATATATGTATGCATATATGTATATGACATACTGGATAAGTAGAGTTTATGTGGCCCAGATTTTCCAGAACAAAACAAATTTCAAATACATTGCCCACATTATATAATCTTAAAATTTTCCACTGCAAATCTCATAATGAGAACTTTTATTTATTAGTAATCTGCTTGTGATTATCTAACATTTGTGATCCACCAAGTGATTTTTTTTATTTTATTTTAGTGAGGTTTAACATATGCTCTTCCAAGGGTAATTAATGATTTTGCTTTCTTGTCTTCAAAATGCAGAACTATGTTCTCGACGTGTCTCAATCAGAGAAATTAACCCAACATGAATTAAAACCCTGATTTTCATACATACTATGAAAGTATGGTATAAATGTTACATATACCAACATTGGTCAATACACGGGTCATGAAAGCAGTGTTGTTACTATCAGAGGCCGGCCACAGGATATGCATATTAGTTCCGGTGGTTCATGCCGCACAGTCAGAGGAGCGCAGAGTGCCAGAAACAGCGACTGGGACAAGGAGTTGCCAGGGACGGGGACTGTGCAGGTGCTGCTGGCGCCCCCTGACTCTGGCACCCCCTGACTCTGGTGCCCCTGACTCTGGCGCCCCTGACTCTGGCGCCCCCTGACTCTGGCACCCCTGACTCTGGTGCCCCTGACTCTGGCGCCCCCCTGACTCTGGCACCCCCGACTCTGGTGCCCCCTGCCCCTGGCCCCCCTGACTCTGGCGCCCCCTGACTCTGGTATCCCCTAACTCTGGCGCCCCTGACTCTGGCACCCCCTGACTCTGGTATCCCCTAACTCTGGTGCCCCCCAACTCTGGTATCCCCTGACTCTGGCACCCCTGACTCTGGTATCCCCTGACTCTGGCACCCCCTGACTCTGGTATCCCCTGACTCTTGCGCCCCTGACTCTGGCATCCCCTGACTCTGGCACCCCCTAACTCTGGCAGATCTCCTATGCATTTGAAATCGTTTCCATTTAAAACGTTAAGAGGAAAACCCCCAGTGAGGGCCTTCAGCCAGCAGCGCTGACTGAAAGCAGGTCACAGCTTTGAATGGAAAAGCCAGGCTCACCTGGATGTTTTCTTTGCTTTAAAGGATTTATATTAATTTATTTTATGTGTGAGTGTTTTGCCTGCATATATGTCTGTGCATGCTGTAGGTGCCTGGTGCCTGCAGAGGTCAGAATTGGGTATTGGATGCCCTGGAACTGGAATCATGGATGGTTGTGAACTACCACCATGTGGGTGCTGGGAATTGAACCCAGGTCCACTGCAAGAGCAGCAAGTGCTCTTACCTGCTGAGCCACGTCTCTAGCCCTTCTTTTCTTTTAAAAAAATATTTATTTTATGCATGTGTGTGTGTGCCCGAGTATATCTGTATGCACCACGTGTATGCAGGAGCCTGTGGAGACCAAAAGAGAGTATCATTTCCTCTGGAACTGGAGTTACAGGTGGCTGTGAGCCACCGAGTCAGCACTCTCAACCCCTGTCTGTCTGTCCAGCCCTTACCTGGACGTTTGAGAGGAAACTTCCATTTCTACCAAACATCTGTGTGAACTGCTTAAACTCCTTTTCAAACTTCTTCACAGTGTCCGCCAGCTGCTGGATCTTGCTTTCTTTCTGTTCGAGACTCTGATATAATTCAGAGATCTAGTAACAGGCATGTGAACAAGGAGAGACGAGTCATTAGTTGCATCTACACAGGCTCATGGGGTAACAATTTCTAGAGGGAAGCGGTACATGTGCATTTCCAGGGCAGTGTTGATGGGCAGAGTCCCATGTAATTCAAGAAAGTATTTGCAGGTAGTCTCTAAAACCAGACCCATAGACTGTTCCATCCCTGACCCGCGGTGACGGCCAGCCAGTCAGGGTGTCACGTGGCTGTACTTGATATACTGCCTTGGTAGCTCTTTCATTGCTTGCTGTCAGACAGACACCTGTCAGCGCCTCACCGAATTTCTGCCAGCTCTGTCTCTGCCCTTCGTCCCCAAAGAGCCCCCTCGGGTAACTGTCAGCTCACAAGCAAGTGTAGCCAAACTAGGTGAGCTGCTAAACTTAGACACCACAATCAATCTGTGTGTGCACACACGCATGTCTGCAGCTTCCTCTGCTGCTCTGGACCTCCCCCTTGAGACGGTCTCTTACCGAGCCTGGACTTGGGCTGCCGGCCCTCCACTCAGGCCCTCATGCTTGTGCGGCAAGTGCTCTTACTCACTCAGCCACCCTGCCAGCCCAGAATTTGTAATCTATGTGAGGGAAACAACCAAAAACCTAAGAGTGATCCCATTCAGTCTGAATGCTGGCCAACTTCCACTCACAACATTACACACAGAAAAGCTCTTACAGCCAGCTCTCACTTCATCTCATTTGTGTGTTTGTTTGGTTTCTGGTTTTTGAGAGTCTGTGGCCCAGGCTGACCTGGAACTGTGACCCAGCCTTCTTGCCTCCACTTTCCAAGTGCTGGAATTTCAGGTGTACCACACACATACACATGCACACATACAGACAGACACCCCACACACACACAGACTCTCACACACGTCACACACAGACACACAGACTCTCACACACATCACACACGTCCTATCTGTTTAGCAATCACAGTCTTTATCAATTCTTACCTAGGCTGTGATGCTTCACACCCGATCCCACCCTGAGACCTTCTCCCCTCACACAGGAGTGTTCCCTCCATGGAAGCTGGGATCACCCTGGATCTCACAGAAGCTGTATGGAGCCTGGTACCAGTTGGTGCTGGAAAAATATCTCCAGTTCATACTCCATATCACAACCAGCAACACCAAGAGACAAATCTGGTCTTCTATTTCTCCTGTTTCAACGTCTCCAGTGGCTTTTTTTTTTTAAAGGAAATTGGGGGCTCTATATCTTCTGATACCCTTGTGGCTTCACACTCATTTCTCACCCATGTGCATCCTGTCCAACAAGACTGCACAGCACCTAGCTAACCCATGTGCATCCGGCAAGACTGTTCAGTACCTGCTTCTACCAGGGGACTTCCCTCATCCAGAAATTACCTTTTCAGTGCAGCCGCTCAAAGGTACCGCCTCTGGGAATATCTCCTTACCCACATCACCCACCCAGGCCCTCCCAGTCCCATGATGCCCACCCACAGCTCCTTCATCCCCCTCACAACTTGCTCTTAGTGTTGTGTTTGTCCTTTTCCTCCACTAGGGTGTTTGCTGAGACTATGTCTTACTCCTTTATTCTCTGAACCCAGCACAATCCCTTAGATGGAAGACACTGGATGTGTGCTTGATGAATGACGGACAAATGGCCATGAGGCCCACTTGGCAGCCCCCCCCCCCCCCGCTTGCCTCTAACCGGTTCCTCGTGGTGCCCATCTCAGTTGATACCATCCCCAGGTTCTCTGCCTCCTAAGCATGCCACTTCAGCCTCAGAATACCTCCATGTTATCTGCAGTCCACTGGTGCAGGGATGGCTCCCACCAACACCATTTCCAGCATCTCAATTCCCCTCAATACTGAAATGCTTCTTGTGTGCCTGGCACTATCCTGAGAGTGCAAATGTATTCCCCCGTTCCCATCTACCACATCCCATTTACAAATGAGCAAACAGGGGCAGAGAAGTGAAGTAGGTGGGTGTGTAGCCTGCAGGCTCAGGCCTTCTGGCTCCAGCACCCTCACTATCAGCCTCTGACACACTATTACCTTTTCGTAAAGATAAGAGGTAATGGTACCTATTTTAATGGAAATGCCACTCTATTACATTTTTAACAAGCCAAACACTGAAACACATTAGTTCTAACTTTTGATCCTTAAATCCCTTTTGAAACAAGGCAGAATATGCATAAGTAAAGCAATAACTGAACACACAGTGTCAGGTTTACACAGAAGGTCACTGCTGTCTTGATCCAACACCTCAGTCTCCAGACATTCCTGTGTCACACTCAGGAGTTCAGGCACTCTACTACTCCATTTCCTTAAACTACAGCACCCTTTATGCGAGCCTGTCTGGGCACACGCCCTCCTCCTGCACACTCTGTTTCCCTTCAGTGTCAGCCGGGGGAGCTGGAGAGACGGCTCAGTAGTTAAGAACATGTACTGCTCTTGCAGAGGACCTGAGTTCAGTTTCTAGAACCCATGTTGGGCAGCTCACAGCTGCCTATACTCCAGATCTGACACCCTCTTCCAGCCTCCCCATACACCTGCACTCATGCACACACTCCCCATACACATAATTAAAAATAAAGCAAACAAAGGTACAGCTTGGGTGTTCTACCCTGAAAAGCTTTCCACAGTTTTCCCAGAGTGCCTTGCTGCAGCCTCCGTATCCCACACAGCATTATTGTGTTCAGGAAGGCACAGCCACTTATCTATTCATATTTCCAGGATTCTTCATGGAGAGGCTATGTCTTCTGTGACTCAGTGTCCCTAACAATGAACTCTATACCTTGCATATACTGTCTGTTCAATCAGTGGATATATGCATAGGGAGAATATAAAGAACCCGCAGTTCCCAGGCAGCAGGCCTGTGACCAGTTACTGCTGAGTCAGGATTTCTAATTTTCTCCTGGCTGTGACCCCGAAAAGCACACACCCATTGTGACATGGAATTGGACATCACAAAATAATCTGCAGTGGTAAACTTCTCTGACAGCAGGCCTGAAAAGTCTTCCAAAATGGTCCTGCGACATAATTAACTTCCATAATAACTGCTCCTTAGCACCAGCCTTTATGGATACTGTGAGCGCTTCAGGAACCATGACAGGCTTGACAGCCATGGTCAGTGAGTATGTATGAAGTTAGTATTTGTTTATCGGGTTACAAAGCTTCTCCAAGGCAGCTTAGCTCCAAAGTTCATGAAGCCCATAGTACTTAGAACAGAACTTCGACTACTGTAATGCTCTGACTGATCTAATTTTAAAATATCAAACAGTTAGTAGGTGCTCGGTAAGGACGAAGGGTATTTGCAAAGGCTGCGGAGTGGACGGGCTGTGGAGTGAGTGGACGGTAAGTTACTGAGAGGGCTGCCTTGAGATCCAGTTTGCCACTTACAGGTTACAAACTTCAGGCTTCTTTGATCTTAGTTCATCTGCAGGAGGTGATAAACCCAAAGAACTCAAAGGCACCTTCCAGCTCAAAGGTTCTATAACATCAAGGGTGTAACTGGCCACTAGTAGAAAAGCATGTGCCTTTAATCAGCTTACATGGAACCAGAGAGAGCATGAAAGAAACATAGTAGCTAAGTGTCAGCGCTTGCCCTGCCCCTTCCCACATGGTCCCACGACTCACCTGCTGTTCTAGTCGGAAGTTCTTCTCTAAAACCAGAAGCATGTGGTCCCGCAGGGCTGCCTGCTCATGCTTCTGCAAGTTCCCCCTCTTGCTCTTCAACATGAAGCAAAAGTGAAGTCCAGTTACTGAGAAGCTCCCCAAATGAGGCAGGTGACAGGTACGCGGTTAACACAGAACCTCAGCAACTTTGCCAACTTAGTTTCCCTATGCATTTTTTTTTTCTAGAGAGATGCAGGAAAAATGACTCCACTGGGTCCTTTCTCAGCTTTAGAATTCTCCAGCAACCAGGACCAAACAAGCTTACAAGACCATGAACCAGGCTGCTATCAAAACTCCGCTGCTGACTTTCTTCCTGCCTTGGTGCAGGCATAGCCGCCACTCAGCCATGCCCGTGCATGGTCTCCACCACTCAGCCTTGCCCGTGCATGGTCTCCACCACTCAGCTATGCCCGTGCATGGTCTCTACCACTCAGCCTTGCCCATGCGTGATCTCTTCACCACTCATCCATGCCCGTGCATGGTCTCCACCACTCAACTATCCCCATGCATGGTCTCCACCACTCTATCCCCATGCATGGTCTCCACCATTCAGCCATGCCCATACATGGTATCCACCACTCAGCTATGCCCATGCATGGTCTCCACCACTCAGCTATGCCCATGCATGGTCTCCACCACTCAGCTATGCCCATGCATGGTCTCTACCACTCAGCCATGCCCATACATGGTATCCACCACTCAGCTATGCCCATGCATGGTCTCCACCACTCAACTATCCCCATGCATGATCTCTCCACCACTCAGCTATCCCCATGCATAGTCTCTGCAGACTGGTTTTAAGCCTGGGCCAGCTCCCCCTTCTCCAGAGCACATTTCTATATGCCCTGCTGCAGGGGGCAGTGAGCCTGCAGCCTGCTTTTAATTTTGGCCTGTGCAAATTTGTTGCACTCAGAGTCACACATTTGAGAGAAGGAATGGTTATATCTCCCCTGACAGTTACACTGCTATTGGCTGACAGTCTACTGCTAATAAAAGCAAAGATCCATATTCCCCTATGTTTCTAGGCGAACATATGTCCTCAGCTTCCTTTCAGTGGAGGGCTGGCCCCTTGGTAGCCAGATGCTCCAAGGAAGGTTCCAGAGAACAACTCCCCTACCAACCCTCAGCTCTTGACACTGAGGTTAGCACTAGAGCACAGCTCAGCTGGAGGCGGAGCCTGACTGTAAAGTCTTTTCAGCACTAGACGCAATGCTGCCACACCACCCTAAGAGGTAAACCCTGACCCTTCTGCAGCTAACATAACCACGGGTCCTCACAATCTATTTCAAGGCTCCTACTGATAGACATGGTGGGGATGGTGCCAGGGATTAACCAGCAAGCTCCTAATGTGCTCTACCACTGACTAGTCAAATTTTAATTTATTTTTTTAACTAAAAAAATGTACTTACGTTAAAAATATAATTGGGGTAATTAGACTCATAGAATATACAGGTTATACTCAGCATGATGTTTCAGCTTCTATTCTGAACAAATGGAATCTGCCAAAAGGCCTGAAGTAGAGGTCAAACTTGGTTCTCTCTAATTTATTTTATACAACTTACTGAGTAATTATTTTAAAGCTGTTTTAACATATTGAAAATTATTTTAAAGCATGATTTCAAATCACTTTATTTCAGCAATTTCTTTCCCGAGTGCTAGGAATTCAACTCAATGCCTCCCTCACATCTGCCAGGCAGGTACTCTACTATGGAGCTATGCCCACAGCCTCAGATCTCGTTGTTTCAAAACATTTAGTGATATACAGTGGTGCCATAAACCCAGGAATCATGGGAAGGATGACTCTGAAGAGTTCCTAACCCTGGTAGACACAACAGAGCAGAATCAGAATGAATTACTGCCATGGTTGGATTTATGTGACAACCTGGTTAGGCTATGTTCAATGACAACTAGTCTAGGTGTAGACATGATTACAACTGGTCAACCTTAAGTAAAGATGACCCAACTATAATGTGGGTGGGCCTTGTCCAGTCAGCTGAAGGCCTAGGTGCAGACTTCTCATGACCTCAACACAGAAACTCCAGCCCAAGAGTTCAGTCTGCTGATCTGCAGATGTGGGACACATGAATCCCACAGTGGCAGAATGAGTCTCCCTACACATCTATATGAACAGATACATGAACATAACATATACATGTGCAAATATGTATGCATGTAGGAGCTCTGTTTCTCCTGAAAGCCCTAACTCCATTGTAGTCCTAGAGTTCTAGTGTCCTTCTGCCCTTCTGTATCCTGAAGAGAGTTAAAAAATAAAATGAACTCACCAGTGAATTACAGAGGCAGAGATGAAGATGACCCAAACCTTACCTTGACAGTACAGCCGTAGTGCTTAAAGGGACAGTCTTGTTCGGCCTCAGGACACACAGTGAGGTGTTCATTCACCTACAAAATGGGACAGCCTATGCTGTGGGGACACACAGATTCTTCAACTGTTTGGTATAATCAGGGAACCAAGGGCCACTTGAGAGGAAGTGAGGGACAGCAGGAGAAACTCTGGTGAAAACAGAAGGGTGTGCAAGGGCCGGCCCCAGAAGACAGGCGGAGTCATCACAGGGTTATGGAATCCTCAGGCCTTTGTCTACGGTTCTCATCAAACCCACACCACAAGGATTGCTAAATGTTTCCCCTATACTCTCCAAGGAGGACTGTTTACTCACCTCGGTTCTTGGAATAGTCCTCAGACACTTGTTAGGACAAGACACCGGGTACGCAGGACACACGTTTTCCTCATGATCCTGAAACAGAGTGTGTGGGAAACAAAGCCAAGATCTCTTGCCTCAAGGTGTTCATACACATGTCTCTGGAGAGACACATCATGTGGCTTGCTCTTCATAGGCAATTATAGCCCAGTTTCAAAAAAAGATGAGAGATGCCTGCTTTCTTGATGTAAATTAATTCAACTAAAAAATTAAAATTTCTGAGTGTCTGAAAGATCAGAAGGCTTGGGGCACAAAAAAGTCAGCTTGGGGATGGACTAGCGAGACCCCTCTGCACATGTAAGAGTGCCTGTGGTCTCCATGTTGATATCCTGCTGCTCCAGCCAGATAACAGAATCCAGAGAGCAGCCATTATCATCGCCTCCACGTGACCCAGGCCTTGCATCTCACCTCCCATATTTGCAGCAGGGGCCCAGTGCTATTGTTATCAACAGTAAATGTAGAGTCCCACCAAGGAAAAGGCTTAGAGTTCTTTGCAGAATCTCAAACTTCTCCCCTCTCTCCCCCCTATTTGAGAACTACCTATTTATACAGCCAAGGATGAGCCATCCTTGAACTTCAGATCTCCTGCCTCCACTTTTCAAGCTCTGAGAGTGCAGGCATGTATCACCTGGTTTGTGTGGTGGGGGTTAAACCTATAGCCTTATGAATGTTAGGTGAGCATGCTACCAGCTGAGCTCCAGCTCCAGCCCCAGGTGACACAAAACCACGTCTTTTTAGAGACAGGGTCTTGTGTAGCCCAGACAGGCCTGGTGCTAAGAAGCCAAGGATGAACTGCTCATCCTCCTGGCTCCAAGTGCTGGGATGAGAGGTGTGAGCCACCATGCGTGGTTTATGCCATGCTAGAGATCAAATCCAGGGCTTTCTGCATGCTAGTTAAACACCCTGTCAAACAAGCAACATCCCCAGCCAGGTAAATCCTCTCCTTAGTTCAAATTCAGTACAAATAAGAAAAGAATGCACTTCTGAGTTCCATCTGAGCTGCATGCATGGCCACCCACGGGTGCCTGCTCTCACCTGCAAGTTGGTGACCACCACATCCCTTTTGCAGTAAAAGCACTTCTCCTCTCGGAACTGGCAGTACGTGCTCAGATGCTCCTTCACGTCTTTCCGGAGCATTGCTTCCTGGCAGCTCTCGTTAGGGCAGGGCATGGTTTGGAAGGAGCAGTGCTGAAGATGGTCCTGCATCAGGTGACAGCAGCCCCAGGGGCGGGGCCAGTGTGGGGCACAGCTGGGCAGAGAGCCGAAGGCCAGCCAGCCCGGACTCTCCCCAGTTGTCACGGAGACCCACTGCCTCTTCTGAGGATAAGGGCAGAGAGGCTGCTGGGGCTGGCACTGTGAAAGCTGGTCTGGCTTGTCAGGAATTAGGAGATTGTGTGGGGTAGGGTCTGGGAGGGTTTAGGGGGCAATAACATGAAGTTTGTTTAGAGAATCCAGTGCCTGCTCCTGTATGAAGTGCCAGGTCATGCGCGTTCTCTCCAGCCTTTCCGGTGAGTGTGGCAGGTCTCTGTGGGTTTCTGTTTGTGTTTTTTCCCATCCCCATCCCAGCACCTTCTATTAATCTCCGCACAGCAGAGGCAGGACAATCAGAAGGAAGGAAGGGAGCAGCTGACTCCACAGAAGTGGGGTACCGACTAACAATGGGGGAGACACAAGGAGAGAGGTTCCTGCAGGTTCCCGGGCAGGAGGAGGACGGTCAGGCTTTGTTCAGTTAGATAACCTGGAATGTTCTTACTCAGGGCAGGAGTGAATTGAAGGTTCAGGGCTTGTCACACCAGACACTGAAAACACCTCACGACTCCAAGTTACTACGACCCTGCTGAGGCACAAGAACCCGTCTCTCCACAGGACACCTTCGCACAGCTGGCCCACTGAAGCCCACAGCCCAGATGTGGCCCACGCTCATTTATCTCCATGACCACCTCTCTTTCTGAGCTGTTTCACTCACGTTCTGCTATGGCTGGTTTGCTCTGAAGTGTGTGTGGGGGGGTGTAGCGCAGAGTCTGCATACTGTCTGTTTAAGTACCCGGGGTGGTGGTGCACACCCTGAACCTTAGCACTACGTGGGCAAAGGCAGATGGACTTCTGAGTTCAAGGAGCCTGGTTTCTATAGTGAGTTCCGGGTCAGTCAGAGGTACATAGTGAGACCCCATATATATTTTAAAAAGCAAAATATAATAAAAATTTTCGTTACATGTATTTGTGAAGGGCGGGGGGTGCAGGTGGCATGGTGGTGTGTTTGTGGAGGTCGGAAGACAACTTGTAGAAGTTTAGTTTCCTTCTGTCGTGTAGGTTCCAGGAACCAAACTCAGGTCATTCGGCTTGGAGGCAGGCACTTTTTCCTGATGGGCCATTTCACCTGCCCTTCTGTCAGGCTCCTAAAGGAGGGGCGGGCTGAGGACTGGGGGAGATGCAAAGCCTGAGTCACTTTACTACTGACTCTTCCTAAAATTTTATTTATTTAATGTGTATGGGTATTTTGTCTGTGTTCCACATGGGTGCCTGATGCCCAAGGAGACCAGAAGAGGTCATTGGATCCCCTGGGACTGGAGTTAGAGATGGCTGTGAGCCACCATGTGGGTGCTGGGAACTGGACCGAGGGTCCTCTGGAAGAGCTGATACCCTTAACTGCTGAGCCACCTCTCCAGCCCCTACTATTATCTCTTAACTGAAACAGTTTGCTGCCTGTTCTCAAGGGAAAGCAACCGAGGAGTCGTTTTTTTTTCTTTCTCAGCATGAGGTTAAAGTTATTTCCTTTTGCCTTTTGAAAACCCAGACTAACTTCCTGATAGTCTCCTTGACTCACCTGAACTGCTGACATTCACTCAGACCTGTGAGCTCCCCCACCTCACCACACAAGCCGCTGGAGACAGGAGTGAGAGCGCTTGGCAAACAGCTGCAGAAAGCAGATCCTGCTCCCCACACTCCCCACAGCCTGTGTGCTCCCCACAGCTTTCCGTGGTGTTCCAAGCCCATCTGTTTTTCTGTGACAACACTGCTGGACAAGAAGCCTCGCCTAGAATCTGTCACTCAAATGAGCGGCAACAGACTGTTGCACAGAAAACAATAGAGTCCTGTGAGCTCCCCCAGGGCGACAGGGAAATCATCTACACATTTATCATCCCAGTGCCCAGGGTGGGTGGTGTGTGTGTGTGTGTGTGTGTGTGTGTGTGTGTGTGTGTGTGTTTCCTGGAGGTTTGATGAAGGGCTGAGTCATTTGCCATGCATGTTCCAAACTGTGTGGGTGTGAGGGGAAAATCTCAGCAGCTGCCAAGCAATTCCCTGGAAGCTAGAGGTGGCTGAGTCACTTGCGTGATTGAGCCTGATAGGGGCTGTGCCTTCCTCAGCCCGATGGGATGAGCTGTCTCTCACAGGACTCCACCTCCCTCACCTGCACTTCCCTGACACCTCTGTTCACTTGCAGAGCACATCCTAGGTGGCCTGGCTCAGTCTCAGTCACGGGTCACAACATAGACCAGAACGCACAGTCCCCAGCACCAAGAGACAAAGCAAAGGCTTGGAGGGAAGGCCTGTCCCTCCGGGCTGTGCCCTGTGCCAGTCAGCCTGCCTCCCACCCTGGGGTCCCGCAATTGTGCATCCCTGCTGGATGTTTTTTTTTTTCCTTTTTTTTTTTTTTTGTTGTTGTTGTTTTGTTTTTGAGACAGGGTCTCTCTGTGTGTAACCCTGCCTGTCCTGGAACTCACCTGTAGACCAGACTGGTCTCAAACTCACAAAGTTCTGCCTGCCTCTGCCTCCCGAATGCTGGGGTACGGGGAATGTTCTTTTTGCCTGCTAAGTCCTGCACCCTCTTCTTGACTCAACGATCCCATAATTACAGCCTAGTATACAGATGGTGCTTTCTCCATGCTCCTACAGAACAAGCCCTTTGGTTACACCTTCGCCCTTGGTGCTCATGGTACTGCCAGATTGGAGACAGTCTGAGAGAAACCCAGGGAACCCTTTACGTGGCTCAACCAGGGCCCATCACAGAACGGCTAAGTGGGTGTCACCAGAAGGATGGCATGGGCAACACTGGTCCTAAGTGATACCAACCTGGAATCGTCCCAGAATGATCCTGGCATTGCATCCGGGGGCGTTTTTGCAGTAGACGTATAAATTGAGGACCTCTCTTTTGCAGCAGTTGTCTTTGAACACCTAAAATACAGACATGATCCGTTACATACCCTCCAGTGCACTGCAGTGGTGCAAAGGAAGCTATGGTGAGATTGGTCTTCAAGTCTATCTCAGCGGATGGGAACTTCCAGGCAGTGGCTGAAACAGAAATGTCACAAGACCACGTTGAAAGTAAAGGCTGCCTCAGACACACACTTCTAGGAAGTCACATTAACTCAACGCTCAACCCAGCAGGCTGCAGCTAGGGGAAGCACAGGGTGAGCTTGACCCTAAACAGTCAAAATTCAAGAGGAGGCCTAGGCCAAGGTCGAGGGTTGTTTCCCACTGGGGTGTAAGTGTTGGTGCCCCTGGAAGGTGCTGGTTGGTTATTCCAGCACAAATTGTGTATTGGTTTGCTTCCTCTATAAAGAGTCAGAGGGTAAATACTGTCAGCTCGGCAGGTCACGAGGCAACCATCCCTGAACTCGCTCTGTAAACCAGGCTGGCCTGGAACTCACAGATTCACCTGCCTCTGCCTCAACTCTGATATCGAAAAGACTTACACAAGTAGGCACAGCTGTGCTCCAATAAAACACTTATAGACACGGGAAGTCGAATAGTGTATAATTTTCACGTGCCACAAAACATTATTCTTTGATTTTGAATTTTTAGATGACTTATTTATTTGTATAAGTGTATGTGCCTGCATGAGTTTACAAGCACCATGTGCATGAAGTTACCTCTAGAGGCCAGAAGAGGGTGTTAGAGCCCCTGGAACTGGAGTTACAGACAGTTGTGACCTGCCCTGCGGGTGCTGGGAACTGAACCCAGGTCATCTGCAAGAGCAGAAAGAGTTCTTAACAGCTGAACTGTCACTCCAGCCCCCTTGGTTTTTAAAATAAATTATTTTAAAGTAGTTTAAGACTCACAAGAGGTTGCAAAAATAGCATATTTTTTGTGACTCTTTTTTCATGAATGTTTATGAATGTGAAAGCCATTCTCTTAGTTTAGAGACAAAACTGATAGAACTTGCCCAAGGTTGTAGCATGCCTGTCCCTGACAAACACACTGAGAACCACTTGGCCCTCTGGAAGGCAACTACTGGGAAGGGGCTGGTGAGTCAGATCGGCTGCTGAGGGAAAGCTTCAGGAGGAGACAGAGATTGAGCTCCTGAAACACAAGGAGAAAAAGAAAACTGAACTGAAGAGACATTTTCAGGGAGAAAAATCTCCATGACCCTGAGTTAGACAGTGGTTTCTTAGGCACAACAAAAGGACAAGAAACAAACAAAACCAAAAGAAAATAAACAACAACTGTATCCGGTAGTTTTCTCTACTTGACACAAAGTAGCGTCACCCGGAAAGAAGGGATCTTAACTGGAGAATCGCTGGGGTCAGAAAGGCTGTGGTCATGTCTGTGAGGCATTCTCTTAACTGCCAGTTGATGAGGGAAGGCCAAGCCCACTGTGGGCGGTGCTATCCCTACCCAGCTGGGCCTGGGCTGTCTAAGAAAGGTAGCTGAGCAAGCCAGAAGCAGCCAGTAAGCAGGTCCGTGGCTTTTGTGGCCTGGGAGCTGCAGAACTGATGGAGTTGAGGGCAGTTGTGGCTTGGCTCGGTGTGGCAGAACTGTGAAGCCCTTGGAGAGAGGCCAGGAGGCCATTGGCAAATGTGCAGCCTCAGTGCAGGGGAGACACCAGCACATTGGAGATGTCAGGACCCTGGGAATACTACCAAGGGCAATGGCAGGTTCCTGAACCTATTGGACAAGCTGTATGTTGTGGCTGGCAGAGCCAAAGAAGTGTGCCTGCCCAAGCCATCCAGAACATAATGAGTCCCAGACATCAGCCACTGAACTTTTTTACTGTTGAAATTTGGTTATGCTTTGATCCAACTATAACTGTTTCCTGGTTCTTCCCTCTTGGAATAAGAAATATTTAACATTTTTCTTTTTTAAACAGGAGCCCACAGGTTTTATTTGTTTTTGTTTTGTTTTGTCTTTCAAGACAGGGTTTCTCTGTGTAGCCCTTACTCTGTAGGCCAGGCTGGCCTTGAACTCAGAGATCGGCCTGCCTCTGCCTCCCAAGTGCTGGGATTAAAGGTGTGTGCCACCACTGCCTGGCGAGGCACCCACAGTTAAGAGACTGGGTATTTTTAAAGAGATGTTGAACTTGTTAAGTGTTTGAGTGTTTTAAAGATGGTGGGACTTGTAAAGTTTTAATTTGTTTGATATTAGTATTAACATAATCTTGGGGACAAAAAAGAAGGGAACTATTATGGTTTAATAGTGATGTATCTGTGTGTCAAGCTGACAAGGGGTCAGTTGGGCTGATTAGGGTTTTTTTCTGTCAACTTGAGATGAACTAGGGTCACCTAGAAGAGGGAGCCTCAACTAAAGAGCTGCCTCCATCAGATTTGTCTGTAGGCAAGTGTGTGGGTCATTTTCTTGATTGATGATTGATGTGGGAGGGCCCAGCTCACTGCGGGCTGTGTCACCTCTGGGCAGTGATTCTGAGTTGTATAGGAAAGCAGTCTAAGCAAGCCAGGGGAGCAAGCCAGAAAGAAGCTCTGCTCTCTGGCCTCTGCTTCAGCTCCTGCCTTGAGCTCCTGCCCCGACTTCTCTAGATGATGGTTTGTAGCCTGGAAGTGTAAGGTGAAGTAAACATTTTCCTCAAGTTGGTTTTGATCATGATGTTTATCACAGCAACAGCGAAGCAAACTAAGACAACAGCAAAACCCACAAATAAAGAAAAACAGATAAACTAAATTTCAACAAATTGAAAACTATCTGCTTCAAAAGACACCACCAACAAAATGAGAATAAATCATGTAATAAGAGAAAATATTGGCAAATCTGATAATAAAAAACCTAGTATCTAGAATATAACAAAGGACTTGTAATAATTCAGCAATTAGAGACAAAAATCCAGTTAAAATGGGCAAAGGTGGGGCTGGAGAGATGGCTCAGTGGTTAAGAACACTTGATGCTCTTGCAGAGGAACCAAGTTCAGTTCTAGCACTCACATCTGGCAGCTCACAACCACCTTTAACTCCAGCTTCAGGGGATCTGATGCCTTCTTCTTGCCTCCATGGGTACTGCACTGCCATCAGACAGACAGACAGACACACAAACACATACAGAGAGAGAGAGACAGAGAGAGACAGAGACAGACAGACAGACAGATACACACCACAGAGTGAGACAGACAGACAGAGAGAATCTTACGAGGTATTCCAACAGAGAAGACACACAGTGGGTCAGCTAAGCTGACAGTGTCACCAGCCATCAACGAAAGTGACTCAAACCCGGATAAATCAGGCTTCGCATCCATAGGAAGGTGCATCAGAAAGGCTGAGAACTCATTTTGATGAGGATTTGCTACCTAGAACCAGCATGCGCTGTGGTAGGACAGTACAAAAGGGCAACTGTTTTACAAAACAGACTAGCAGTTGTTGAAATGTTAACCAACCCAGGTGGGCAGTGGTGGCGCACGCCTTTAATCCCAACACTCAGGAGGCAGAGGCAGCCAGATCATTGAGTTCAAGGCCAACCTGGTCTACACAGTGAGTTCTAGGACAGTCAGGGCTACACAGAGAAACCCTGTCTCAAAAAAACCAAAAAAAAAAAAAAAAACAAACAAACAAAAAAAAAAAACAAAAAAACCTACCCCCAAAATCAATTAATTATAAAAAAGAAACGTTAAACCCAGTGCTGCCACATTACTCGGGAGTTCCACTCTCAGGTACATGGAGAATTGATCATCTGGGTTGCACATGTTCTGAAGCCAGCACGCAACAGCAATGTTAGCTTCTTAAAGTAGACTTTAGGGTCATGGATATAATCGTCTATATGAACTCTATCTTTCCCCAGGGCTGGGAATTGAGCCCCAGCTTGATGAATAAGGACCCACATAAACCACATCCTCAGCTCCTAATATCAGATACCAACTTTTCTTGGAGTGCTGGGGTAGATATATCTACATGTATACATCTCGTGTGTGTGTGTGTGTGTGTGTGTGTGTGTGTGTGTGCGTGCACGTGCGTGCATGCCTGCATGTATGTCTGTGCACCATGTGCATGCAGTGCCTGTGGAGGCCAGAAGAGGGAATTGGGTCCCCTGGGACTGAAGTTACAGTTAGTTGTGGGCCACTATGTGGATGCTGGGATTGAACTCACTCCTCTGGAAAAGCAGCCAGTGCACTAACCATTGAGCAATCCATCTCCCCAGCCCCATATTTCAAAAATTTAAGCTGTGTATGTGAGTATTCATAACAGCATTATTCAAAGTAGTCTAAAAAGTAGACACAACACAAATGTCTACTAACTGCTGATTGAGAAACCAAATGTGGTATACAACAGAATAGTATACAGCAATAAAAAGGAGTTGGAGTACTAACACAGTCAACCCCATGGATGAACCTTGAAAACCTGTTGAGTGGAGGAGAAGGCAGGATTCCATTTATGTGAAACATCCAACATTGCAGCTAAATCAAGGCAGAAACTAGACTGGGGTTTTCCTGGGTTAGAGAGGTGTGAGAAGGTGAGAGCCAGTGGGCAAGGGATTTCTTCTTGGGGGTCACTACACATCACAATGGCTACATGATTCTGAAAACAGCCCCATAGGACCAGACATTTGAAAGGGAAACTTTATAGTCTATGAACTATAGCAATAAAGTTGTTACTAAACAGAACAATATGTCTTAGGGATTAGCCAGAAGGGAAGGTGAACCCCAAGAAATGGGTGTTCTACCTTTTCCAGGAGCTTGATGTGTCTGGAGCTAGTGTAGGAAAATGGTGAGACCTGGGTGTGGTGTGGTCGGTAAAACCCACACATGCTCCAATCAGACAGGAGAAGGGTCTGACCTGACCCACAGGAGAGGACTACCAGCCCCAGATACTGTCCTGTTCCAACCTGGATGTCAACTCTGAATGTTGGCACTTTCTCCAACACCCAAGCCAAATCAGTGACTGGCTCACCTCCTGGGGCTTGATGACCTCCTTGTCTACGGGGCAGATCGGCACTGCGTTCAGTTCTCTGGAGAGGAAAGTAAAGATGAGGCTGAAGTCAAGTGTTTAATCTTAACATTCCTTCCAAGAGCATCCAGGCACCCAGCCACACATTAGCCCTGAGTGCCCAGTCTTTGGGCACAGTAACAAGCTGTGTGTGCTACCCAGGCGGCAGCCTTGAGCCAGCCTCAGCAAACTTCATAGTCTTACAGCCTTCCTGGAAAATGCCTACCAGCATGCCATCAAACACAAGTCCCCCAGATGGTGTTGATGGTCCCATCCCTGTCCAACATGCTGTACTACAGCCTGCCTCCTGAGATGGGGACATGCCAGAGAGCAGACATCAGACCCACACCACCTGTGGTTCTTCACCTTCAGAACCTGGAGCTTAGTCGAGCAAACCAGCCCGAACACAGAGGTGCTGAAAGTGCAGACATGTGGAATGAGTGAGAATGGGCTTTGCAGCCCCTTTCAAAGCCTGGCAGCCACAGCTATAGAAGCCCCAAAGCCTGCTTCCATGTCTCTCCGGGTCTCCCACAAGTGGCATGACCCAGATTGCTATGATTTTGATGTGAAGTATCTCCCCAGTCCCATCTGTTAAATACAGATCCCCAGGGTGGTGCTGTTGGGATGCCTTAGCTCTGGAATCAACTAAGACCTGCATCTGGGCAGATTCTTTCCAGGAAGGATTCCCTGGGGCCAGGGGAGGGGGGTGCTTCTCTTGGAAAGGGCAGCACCTTCCTACCCGGATATAAAGCATTCCCAGGGAAAAGCTGAGCTGCCTGCCTGCTGTCACTTCCTCCTGTTAGTGCATCTACTCTGTCCTTCACCTGCTTCAGAACCCAGCTTCTTCAACCTCCAGATGTGTACTGGAGACCAGTGGCTCTCCAGGAATCCCCCAGGCCTTCCGAGCCTGTCTGGGGGCTGCTGTGGCATCCAGCCTGGCAGACTAAGCAACTGCCAGGTTCTCAGCCTTTCCACATGCAAGCAGACACTGTTGGGTTGCCCAGACTGCATCGTGAAAACCACTCCAGTAACCCCCCCTTCAATGTACATTCATTCTACGGGTTCTGTTCCCCTGGAGAACCTAACGTGTGACGGAGCCCTGGAGAGGTGGAGCCTAGTGGGGGCTCATAAGGGTGTGCCCATGAAGAGGACGGAGGGACCAGGCCCCTTCCTCTCCCTCCCTTTTCCTTCCTGGACGATGGAGTACTGTTTGGCTCCAGAATGTCGTCCCACCCTGGAGTGCCTGCTTCGTTACAGTTCCAAAGCAATGGACCTGTCAATCACGAACTGGCACCACCAAAACTATGAGCCAAAGTGTACCTTGACCTTGAACATTTTGATGGAGTGATGTTACTGCATGGACAGCCCCATGGCAGTCAGGTCCCTTAAAGACACGACAGCCTGCTACCTCAAACATGTAATCATCAGGGCAGCCACAATACAGACCCCACAAACCCTCTCCAATAGACAGCTATGGTGATAGACTGTGTAGTGTGAATTTTAAGGCAGGGTGACTGTCCGTGAAGGAGTTGCAAACAAAGAGGATTATGCTTCGGTTCTCAGCCAGGAGCCTGGGACAGCGTCTCCCAAGCCACGACAACTCCTCCTAACCTCAATTACAGCCCCGTGGCCACAGCAGGCTCAGATTCCAGAATAGCACCTCCAGCTGACCTCAGAGACAGGATGCAGTGCTGGCAGAAACGGTGCCCACAGCCCGTCTGGTGGGGGTTGTGAAGCACCGAGTGGCAGAAGGCACATCTGTAGCGGTCTTCCAGCTGCTCCACGAACTGGTACTCTGTGTCAGGCTCGAAGTCCAAGGAAATGGAGTTGCCGGAATTCTGTCGGATGAAGGCACAGGAGACACCCCCTTTTTCCTCTGATTGCGCCATTCTGGGGAGTCAAAGAGATGGAACACTTCACTGGGAAATACCCAAACAGCACCAGCCACCATGCTGGGTCATAATTAGCAATCACTGCATTATGTCAGGATTCGAACAACTTCTTGCCACGGGGGGCGCCTGCGTGGGTGCAGATGGCTTCTAGCAAGGCTGTGTGATGGTCCCTCCTGGCTGGGTTTATAATCCCCTTGAAGGCATTCCCAAGGGGATTAACTGAGAGAGGACTCACCCTGAATGTGGGCAGCACCATCACATAGACTGGGGTCCTGGGCCAAATAAAAAGGAGAAAGCCAGCTGAGCATGGATTTCCCCTTTCTCTGCTTCCAAATCCATGGAGATGTGAGCAAACAGCCTCAGGCTCCCACCACCATAGCCATGCCTTCCCTCGGCTGGGCCTCACCTGCCATGATTTGTTCTATCCCCTCTCTTAGTTAGGCTTTTTTTTTTTTTAATTGCTGTGAAGAGACACCATGACCATGCCAACTCTTACAAAGGGAACATTGAACTGAGGGTGGCTCACTCACAGTTTCAGAGGTTCAGTCCATTATGATCATGAAGGGGAGCGTGGTAGTGTGCAGGCGGACACGGCACTGCAGCTGAGAGTGCTACATCTTGCAGGCAACAGGACGTTCACTGACTGTCACACTGAGGGAAGCTTGAGCAAGAGACCTCAAAGCCTGCCCCCATGGTGACACACTTCCTCCAACAAGGCCACACCTCCTAATAGTGCCACTCCCTGTGAGATTATGGGGGCCAGTTACATTCAAAGTACACACCCTCAAACCCTGGACCACGGAAAGCTTTTCTCTCTTGGGTTGCTTCTTCAGGTTTTGGCCACAGCCATGAAGAGTACTACAAATACACTTTACAAGAATAGCTCTTCACCCATCAGCTTCTTACAGGACACCAAATAGTTTGGTCAGCTGGGCCAGAAGCTGGACAGAACACACCCAGGTGCTAACTGCATGATAAACAAACAGTTAAACTGTGTTTCCAAGACTGAGAGAATCAAAACAGGCTAAGACCTCTCAGGAGAGTCTTGCACTGTACAGTTCTTGCCACCGATCCCAACCTCTCACTTCCCACCTCTCTCTATCCACCACTGCAGTCAGGTGTATGTCTATGTCTCCACAGGAGTCCTCTCTTAAGAAACTTATCTCCAAGGTGATGGGGTCTGGAGGTGGGGCATTGGTGAGGATGAAGTTCCCGTATATGAGGTCAGTGCCCTCATCAAAAGGGTCCAGAAACCCCACTCCCTCTTTCTTCCTGCAACAATACAAGGGGAGCCTCACCAGAGTCTGAGCAAGCTGGATAGTGCTGGCACTCTGTCCAGAAGCCCAGTCCCCAGACTGCCAGGAAACAGATGTTGCTTAACAGTCACCTGTTATTCACAGCACCAGGACAGCACCAAGTCAAACCATGTCCCACCCAAACTAAGATCCCGTTAACTGCTTTCTCCTCCAATCCATTGTCCAAGCTGTACACCAGGATTGTATTTTCAGTGCTACTATTCAGCTACTGTGATTCAGTTGTGGCTTCTCCTAGCTGTGATAAAAAGCCTACAATGAAAGCTGGGCGCTGGTGGCCACATCTTTAATCCCAGCACGCTGGAGGCAGAGGCAGGCGGATCTCTGTGAGTTCCAGGCTAGCCTGGTCTACAATGGGAGTTCCAGGACAGCCAGGACTACACAAAGAAACCCTGTC
>CABHPP010117139.1:0-47261 GCA_902168425.1 Peromyscus attwateri | reverse complement strand
GAACTCACAGAGATCCGCCTGCCTCTGCCTCCCGAGTGCTGGGATTAAAGGCGTGCGCCACCACCGCCCGGCCTATTTTTAATAAGACCATTTAGCAATTCATCTGACAGCTATCTTAAGGGTGGTTCCTGAGATATAGAAATACTACAAATTACTCTGTGGTTGGGATGGGAGTCAAGGAAGGAAATACTGTCTTCTTCCTTTCACCAGTGTTCACTGAAGTTCCAGAGAAAAAGTACCGCCTACATAACATTCTACAAGACTGATTGACTAATCAGAACTTCGGTGAGTGTGGAGAGTTGGAAAGTTGCAGGCTCAGAGCCAAATTATTTTGGGCTGTCTTGATCCACTGAAGTAGTATTTATTGCCTAACTTTCTGTGTGCCTTAACACCCTGTGCCTATGTGGGGGCCATCTTTTTGGAATGTACAAAGCTAGTTCCACCAATCCCCAAAGCTGAGAATCATCAACTAGCATTTTCAGACTTCCCTGCTTTGCAGATCACCTATGTGATGTTTTCACAAATGCATTCAGTGTCTTCCTTTATGATTTTCTTTGTTCTGCCCCTAGGAAAACTTAGCGAAACTGTCAGTGTCCTGGAATACGATATGTGGGTTAAACTAAATCTGGTTCCCTGCCATGGCCACTCATACTTGGATCCAAAGTAAATTCTCATACATCCTTTGAGGTGAGAGCTGGTGTTTGTGTCGTGAAGGCAACACCGGTGCAATTCCATTCACAGCATCTCCATCTGCTGTGAGCATGGACGCTCCCGGAAGCTGGATAGACTCACTTTTTATCGTTATTTGCTCTGGGTCTAAGTTTTCTCAAAATATAAAGCTTTTCTTTTTTTTTTTTCCCCTGTTACAACCATCCTACTTTAGGTTATCTCTAAGATACAGTGGAAGCTGGGTGTTGTGGTGCTGGTCTGTGATTCTAGCATTCAGAGGCAGGAGGATTGTAAGTTTGAGGCCACATAGTGGCCAACGGAGCATAGTGGGGCACTGTCTCGGAAACTGAAAACTGAAACATAATGGAAAAAGGAATACGGAAGATTGGGTCAGGATGGGGTGGTGGGACAGCTCAATGGGTGAAGGAGCTTGCTGCCAAGCCTGATGGCCTGAGTTTGATATCAGAACCCACAGGGTGGGAGGAGAGAATCAAATCCTACAGACTGTTCTCTGACCTCCTCATGCATGCTTGAAGGCATGTATACACACACACACACACACTAAATAAATCAACTTACTTCAGAAATAGAAAAAAAGTCGGGAGCCTGAGAATAGCTGATGGAGGAAAGTAATTTTCCATCCCAGCTGGTGGATCTATTGGGCCATTGAAAGCTGCCACTCAGTGTGGACTCATTGCAGAGCATGCAGGATGCAGTGAGCTTTATGGCCCATGGACAAGCAGGGATCTTAACAAATTTGTGCAGCAGGTCTAGGCTCTACGTAGACAAGTTGGGTCCTATAAACACAACGATCCCTCGACAGAGGAGAAGCTTGAGGTGGACTAGACTGCCCTTCAGGCTTTCCCTTTGTCGTGAGCAGGGCACACTCGAGCATTTATTAAACAGGGCGCGTCTGTGAAGACGATGGACTCGTTCCTAGCCTGCTCAGGTTTTCTCAGTGACAGAGCTTACATTTCAGGGAAGACATTTGTACTTCTAGACAAAACTGAAACCATTTTCTGTACTGTTCTAAAAAATGAGGCACCCCCTTACAAATTGTCAAGTGCTATTTGTTCACTGTGTGTGTGGGGATGTGTGGTTCAAGAAAAGTCAGTCTACCCACCAAGGGGACTCGCAGCTTCCCTCATTGTACATAACAGAAAAGGGACAACAGTGGTGTTGGCATTCCGATGGCAACCATAGGATTTTACCAAATAAAACAATTTATTTTACTTAAAAAAGGTGTGTGTGTGTGTGTGTGTGTGTGTGTGTGTGTGTATGCATTTGTGATTATGGGTGCTTGCAAGTTCTGGCTGTGCGTGTGGAGGTCAGAGGACAACTCGCAGGAGTCATGAGTCATTGTTTTCTCGACACCTGTGGGAACTGGGATCCAATCCTGGTCATCAGTTCTGCATACAAGGGCCTCTCTCCACTGAGCTATCTTGTTAGGTCAAATAATCTATTCTAGAAGACCATGTCAAACTAAATTTTTAGAAGTTAGAAACAATATTCTGATCGAGGCATGGTGGTGCATGCCTTTAATCCCAGCATTTGGGAGGCAGTAGCAGGCAGATCTCTGAGTTTAAGGCCAGCTTGATTACATAGTGAATTCCAGGCCAGCCAGGGCTACATAGTAAGATTCTCTCAAAAGAAAAAAAAAAAAAAAAAAAAAAGAAAGAAAGAAAGAAAATAAAAAGGAAAAAAGAGAAACCAAACCATAATATTCTAACAAATCCACTCCAGCCTTGTAAGAAATATGCTTGAATGATAAAAGAATCAGAATGAAGGAAATATAATAAGCTGAAAAAAACGAGCAGAAAAAATGATAAAATAAAGAGTGAAATACAAAATTGGGTTCATATTTTTTACAAGGCAATAAATCTATATCCTGTGGAATCCTTTCCTTTCAACAAATACCATTCACAGCCGGGCGGTGGTGACACACGCCTTTAATCCCAGCACTCGGGAGGCAGAGCCAGGCGAATCTTTGTGAGTTCGAGGCCAGCCTGGTCTACAGAGCGAGATCCAGGAAAGGCGCAAAGCTACACAGAGAAACCCTGTTTCGAAAAACCAAAAAAACCCAAAACAAACAAACAAACAAACAAACAAACAAAAACAAAAAAAACAAATACCATTCATTCACATCTGTCGCTGAGGAAAAGTGGGACACCAATTTTTATATATTATTTGTTAGTGTGTGTGTGTGTGTGTGTGTGTGTGTGTGTGTGTGTGTGTAGATCAGGGAACAATTTGAAGAAGGCATTTCTCTCCTACTTGTATGGGAGTTCCATGGATTGAACTCAGGTCACTTTCATGTCACACTTCCTTGCCCACTGAGCTATCTCACCAGCCTGTGACGCCAACAATCTGCAAAGTCATACAGAATAACCATAATTGCTGAACTCATACCAATAAGAGACAAGCAAGCAAGTTTTATCCTGTGAGGAAGGGATGGGCAAACCTTACCTGTTTTAAGGGGCAAAAAGTGAGTAGCCTGTGAAACTCAAAGGTGCAGGCAGTAACTGAAGGAACGACCATGGCTGTGTCCTCATGTGGGTGCATGTATGGACACTAACACTTAAGTTTCACACATGACAAAATCCTTTTTTCCTTCTGATTTCTTCCAGCCACTCAGGATGATCTAATCCACTGGTCACCTTGAAGATCTGTGGAAAGCAGATGGAGCAGTTCCCCCCTGCTACTCAGAGTACGGGGATGAGATAGATAGCCCTTAGGAAGAAGTGTTGGCTCATGCTGCAGTGTGGCGATGTGAAAAGCTTGGTGCTAACAGCTTTGCCCTATTTTCAAGTTTTTGGATTATTTTTTTTTCTTAGCAAGTCAGTAATAAAAGAAAGACAAAAATTTAAATAGTAAGTGGTTTCCCTTTTGGGTTATTATAGGGAATACTGTGAGACAAGAAATCCCAAGGACAAATCTAGGAAAGTAATTAATGTCTGTTCTATCTTGTTTTGGTTCATGTTGCATTTCCCCCCATTAACCTATAAACTTATTTTATGAAGATAATTCTAAACAAGTACCCAAGCCATCTAATAACAATGGCTTTTTTTTTCTGTTGAGAAAGAGTCTCTCTATTATGTAGCTCTGCTGTCTTGGAAGACATTTATGTAGAGCAGTCTGACCTCTAAAGCACAGAGATCCACTTGACTCTGCCTCCTGAGTACTGGGATTAAAGGAGTGTGCCGCCACATCCAGCCAACAGTTCTGTTGTGAAACTATTCAGATATCCTTTTGATGTGTTGTGTCTGTATGGAACATGCATGTGACTGTGCCAGTGTGCCTGTGCACATACATGCAAAGACCAGAGGAGGATGTTAGGTGTTATCCTCTATCACATCCTGCCTTTTTGCCTGATTCAGGGTCTTTCACTGGATTGGAAGCTGACCGTTTTGACTAGGCTGGCACGGCTGGCCATCAAGCTCCCAGGACCTACCTGTCTCCACCCAGTAATGCGAGGATTACAAGTACATACATGTACAAACTGTGTGTTGGGGATTCAAATCTGGGCCTTTCCTCATGCTTGCATATCAAATGCTCCTACCGCCGAGGTGTTCCCCAGCCCTGACTTATATAATTTTGTTTTAATATTTTATAAATGCCTCCACAGCTTCCAGCTGCTAGCCAACAAGGTATTGGGGTGGTGTCGTGAGAGGCTGTCAACTCAAGTCTGAAGCAAGTCTTTCAATGTCTCACAGTCCCTTATAGGGGAGAAGCTACAGTAGATACTTCTTTAAACACGACTAAGTTACATACCATGTTTGACAGTCTCAAACCATTCCACGACTATCAAATACTTGGGAGGCCGTGTTCATAAAATAAGTGAGATGTGTCTCCTCAGTCAACTATATCAGCTTTGCCGCTGAATTATAAACCTTAGCCTGTGCCCAGTGTGTAGGTGCAGGATGGATCAGCTGGCATGTAGCCTCTGCCTCTGGAGGTGTTAAAGCTGTTGTGCCAACTGAAATAGCTCACAGCCATATAGTCATCTGGGCCAAAATAACAATTCTGATGACATGGGTGTGTCCTTGCAGATTCCTGTTTCCATGTGACTGATTTTTTCTATTGCATTTCACTATTTTTTTAATTAATTAATTAATTATTTAGTTTTTTTGTTTTTGTTTTTGTTTTTTTAGTTTTTTGAGACAGGGTTTCTCTGTGTAGCTTTGCGCCTTTCCTGGATCTCGCTCTGTAGACCAGGCTGGCCTCGAACTCACAGAGATCCGCCTGGCTCTGCCTCCCCAAGTGCTAGGATTAAAGGCGTGTGCCACCACCACCCGGTGCATTTCACTATTTTTAAAATTAACTTTTGGCATTTTAAGACAGAGTCTAAGGTAGTACAGGATGACCTTCATTACTATATAGATGAAGATGGTCTGGAACTCCTGATCTTCCTGCCTCCACCTCCAAAGTGCTAGGATTTCAGGTCGCCATTTTTACTGGACCTTTTTACAGTACATGTGTTGAATTAGGGTCTTACTGAAAATTTAGTGAAAAGGCTCAAATTCTGTTAGCAAACAGCCATTCTAGACAAAGCCAAACATTGTTAACAATATACTTAAGAAGACAGGGCTCAAAAGCCTTGAGCTCAGAGCTGGTCTGGGGCTGCTGCTGAGCCTGGAGTTCCTTATAAGGCTGGGACGCCAGTTGTAGCCCTAGCTTTGTTGAGAGCTAGGGCAGCATCTGGAGTGGCAGTTAGGGTTAGGTCTGTTGTAGCTGTAGGCTAACCTGGGTCTGCAGCTCTTCCTTGGTGATAAGGAGTGACAGATGCAGCCTCTGAGGCATGGCCAGCCCGCACGCCTCCTTGGACACCACATCTGGATTCCTCCAGACCTGATCAAAGCTGAAGAAGGTGGGTTCCCAAGCTGGGAAGATGCCTGAGCGACTGAGTGGGAGAAGCTGAAGCTGGCTTGCCAGGCCATGCAGGGATCTGCATTTAGCAGGGCTTGCGCAGGGACACAGCCTGTGGGGCACGCAAGCCTCCCTATACGTTGGGGACAGCAAGGGTGACTGGCACTGTTTCCTCACCTCGCATGATGACCAACCCAGGCAGACAGTTCTAGATGTTGGAGAGACTGTGTTTAGCATTCTTGGACCAGCCCTGGACCTGTTGCTTGTTCTTGCTAATCCTAACTGCTAGTTGTAAGATGAATTGCTAAACAGTTTTATTAATAAAAAACCCAGAGCCAGATATTAGGGTAAAATCTGAGAGATCAGAAAAGCAGAAAGAAGCCAGCCACGTTCTTACCACTTGGAAATCCTCAGCCAAAGAGACCTACTTCCTGTATACCCATGCGTATATGCCTTTCTGTTCTACCATCTCAGTTCCTCTCTCTGCCCAGCTACATCACTTCCTGTCTGTCTGTACAGGCCTCCAGACCTCTATGGTTAGTGCTGGGATTAAAGGCATGTGTCACCATGCCTAGCTCTGTTCCCCAGTGTGGCCTTGAACTCACAGATGGATTTCTGCCTCCTGAATGCTAGGATTAAAAGCGTGTGCTAGAGCGCCTGTGTGGCAGGCGTCTCTATGATGGGTAAGGTGACCTGCTGACGTCCCACGCAACCCAAGTCAGAAGCTTGTTTTTTTTTTTTTTTTTTTTTTTTTTTTTTTTAGTAAAAGGGGGACCTGTAGGGTCCTGGCCCCTGTTTTGGGTAACTGTTGCCTTGCTTGCTGACCTTGACCTTGATATCCTCCCTATGCTAATCCCCCGCTGGGTTCCACCCTCCTGAAGGCTTAAGGGAAGTTCCTTGTCTGTGTATCCAGCATAATGGGCATTAACAGCTTAGATGCAAGATTGTAAATCATCGGTAGTGAACTTCTGCCCTCCGGAGTTCTCCCATTGTGCTGTAAGCCTGTATTTAAGACCTCCTCCCTCCTTCAATAAACAACATTCGGCATAAAAAAAGTTGAATAAAAAACAAACAAACAAACAAACAAACAAAAAAACGTGTGCTACCATGGCCTGACTAATATGTTTAATATAGTGGCTGGCTTCTTCCTCTGATCCCCAGATAAGCTTTATTAGGGTACACAATATATTGGGGAACACAATACATCACCAAAGCTAGTGTCAGGAGAAATCATAGGTTGGGTACTTGCACTTCTTCAATTATTATTTGAGCTGGTGCTGCTCCTTGTTGTATGGATTGTGTTCCTGCCAGTGCCATCTGAGTGTTGGAGGGCAGTGGGGATCCTGGAAAGATGGGGGCCATGGGAGACATGGTAAACCTGAGGGATATGGGTAATCTTGGAAGCCTGGATGCACTGTGGAGCCTGGAGACATTTAGAGACATGGCTGCATGGGCAAGGGGTCAGGGTGCACAATGGGTATTTGCAGGCACTGGGAGAGCTTCTTGCCTGGACAGTTCAGAAAGTCAGTAGATTCTTACATCTTGGTCCAGCTTTCTTCTCTGTAGACAGGAGCTTTAATTCTTAGGATTAACAAAAACGTTTGGAGCCAGAAAAACAACAAATACAGGATAACAAAATGCTAACGCCAATGAGATAGCACTAAAATGACTTTGAAGGTGTGGCCAGATGGAAACATTAGAAAGAATCCAAGATGGTGATGATGGTGAATTAATCGTATTCAAATCAGGCCAAGAGAGGGAGAGAGAACATTGGTCTTGAAGTTGAGATAAGTGACAAAGTCACTGCAAAGTATGTGAAATAGAGCTCTCTAGTTGGTAAAACTCTAGAAAGACCCTGTACATCCATGTGTGACATGGATGGAATCCTCATGTAGTCCTCAGGTGCTGTGTCCTGGCCTCAAATCTCCATACAACCAGATAGTGATCAAGAGCAGTTGACTGAAGAAATTCTGTTCAAATTACAAGTGAATCTCTATGCCAGGATCATCATGGGGTGACCATCAGTCTAGTTTGGGACAGCTCTGGTTTGTTCCCGACAGTAATAAATGAACATACTTAAAAATCTAAATATCTCCAAAATATTTTTATTAATTCTTTGATGATTTCATACAGTATGTTTTGATCATATTTCCTTCTCCCCCTAACTCCTCCCAGGCTCACTTCCACTTCCCTATCCCACAACTTCAAGCCCTCTCTTTTATTAGTTAGCTATCAACTCCAGTTTATGCTGCCCATATAATCCTGGGTGTGAGGCCATCCACTGGTGTAGTCAGCCTACCAGAAACCACACCCTTAAGGAAAACTGACTCTGTTTCCTCCATGAGCTGTTAGCTCTCCATGGATCCTCAGGTAGCAGTGGGGGCTCATAAAACCCTCCCCACCCCATGCTAGAATGTTGTCTGGCTTGATTTTGTGCAGGTCTTGTGCAGACCGTCAATGCTGCTGTGAGTTCATGATGGCAGTGTTCCTGTCGTGTCCAGAAGACATTGCTTTGCTCTGGTCCTTGCTGACCTCTGGCTGTTATAATCCTTCCTTTCCTTCTTCTGTGATAGTTCCTGGGCCTTGGGGAGAGGATTTAGTATAGATGTCCCATTAGTGGCTGAGCACTCTGCTGACACTCATCCTCTGTACTTGGACCTGTTGTGAGTTTCTGTGGTAAACCGATGTCCACTGCACAAAGAAACGCCTTATGAGTTTTTAGGGCAGCACTAATCTATGGGTAGAGAGATACAATTAAGAGAGCAGTTTGATACTATGCCCAGTTAGCAGAAAGTAATTGGTTCTCTCCTGGGGCCCATGAGCTTCCCAAACATGGGTTCTTGGCGAGATTGACAGATTCATGAATGTGGAGTGGGCATTTAATTCAACCAGAAAGTAGTTGGTTATCACCCTCACATTGCGCCACCATTGCACTCAGGGGCATATCTTGTCATTGGTCATTATTACATTTCACAGGGTTCACAGCTGGGTAAGACTGTTGACCACCTCCTGCCCCCCAGCAGCTTCCATGGAACCTGGTACTATGAAAGCTAGCTGTTGGGAGGAAGCTTCCTGATCAGCATCAACTTGATTTCTCCATGTCCTATGACCAATGTGTGTGGTGTCTTCAGCAATAGGGTCCTACCATCAGGTTCTGGTGGGCAATCCAAAGCAGTGACAATAGTTTATGTTGTTTTGGAGGGGGGCGGGTTTCTGGCGGCACCTCTGAGAAACAACTCAAAGGGATCGAGATTTTTGTTTGTCAACCTATGGTTCTTGGATGAGCATAATCCCTATGGAGGGTAACGGTAATTAAACTCTTTATGTGAACACATATATATTAATTTAGGCTTACACATGGCTTTTTCAAACATCAAACATTTAAAAATATTAGTTATCCTTCCTCCACCCGCTTCTTTTCCCTACCCTTTCATCCCTCTCTCCACTTAGACATCCCTCCTCAGTGTTCCTTTTCCCCGGCTCTGTCACCTATGCCCATCTTTCCACACTCCCTTAAGATCCTTCTTTTCCCTCCCCACCAATGATCTCATTCTGGTTTCCTGGATTCTACAAGTACTCCAAACTAAACCTACAAATCGAAAGATTGCATGATAAGATCCACATATGGCCGGGCGGTGGTGGCGCACGCCTTTAATCCCAGCACTCGGGAGGCAGAGGCAGGCAGATCTCTGTGAGTTCGAGGCCAGCCTGGTCTACAAAGCGAGATCCAGGACAGGCACCAAAACACCACAGAGAAACCCTGTCTCCAAAAAAATCCAAAAAAAAAAAAAAAAAAAGATTCACATATGAGGGAGAATATGTGATGTTTGTCTTTCTGGATCTGCCTTATATCACTTAGAATAATATTTTCCACCTCCATCCATTTACCTGAAAATTTCCTAACTTCATTTTTTTCTTTACAGCTGAATAAAAATTCATGGAATATAAGATTTTTGTATATAAATCCATTTTGTATATAAATGTGTATAAGTGTACCATATCCTCCTTATCCACTCTTCAGGTGATGGACATCTAGGCTGTTTCCACATTCTAGCTATTGTGAATAGAGCAGCTACAAACTTAGATGAGCGTGTGTCTCTGTAGTAGGAAATAGTCTTTTGGCTGTATGTCCAGGAGTGGTATATTTTGTCATAGGGTAGATCTATGTCTGTTTTTCTGAGGAACCACCACACTAATTTCCATCCTGTCTGCACCAATTTGCACTCCTGCCAAAGTACATGAGGGTTCCCTATTTCCTACATTTTTTACTAGCATTTTTGTTTGTGTTTTTTAAATCTTAGCCATTCTGACTGGGGTAAGAAAAAAAAATCTCAGAGTAGTTTTATTTGCATTTCCCTGTTGGTTAAGGGTGAGAACATCTTTAAAAACACTTTCGAGTCATTTATATTTTTTCTTTTGAAAACTCTATGTTCAGTTCCATGGAGTTTAATTGTGTTTGTTTTCGTGGTGTTTAGCTTTTGAGTTCCTAGTGTATTCCTGACACTGGCCATCTGTCAGATGTATAGTTGGCAAAGATTGTTTTCTTCCCCATTATGTAGGCTGCCTGAACAGTTTCCTTAGCAGTACAGAAGCTTTTTAATGTCATGAAATTCCACTTGTTGATTGTTGATCTTCTATCTGGGTCAACTGGAGTCTATTCAGAAAGTCCTCACCTGAGTCTGTATTGTGACCTGTATCCCCTACTCTTCCTTCTAGAAACTTAAGGTCTGACTTTGAGATCTTTACCCCATATAGAATTGATCTGTGTAAGGCCAAGAAAGAAGGATCAAGTTTCATTTTTCTACATGTAGATATACAGTTTTCTTAACACCATTTGTTAAAGATGCCGTCTTTTCTCTTATGTATGACTTTGGCATCTTTGTATAAAAATCAGGTGGCTGTAGGTGTGAGAACATCTGGGTCCTCACTTCTATTCTGTTGATCAACATGTCTGTTTTCTGTGCCAATCTAATGCTGTTTTTACTGCTCTGCCTCTGTGGTATCATTTGAAGTCAGGTATGATGATACCTCCAGCAGAGTTTGTACTACTCCAGCTTGTTTGCCTCTCTGGGCTCTTTTGTGCTTCCACATGAGTTTTATGATTGTTTTTAAAATTTTTGTAAGAGTCGTATTAGGATTTGATGAGGACTGCTTTGAATCTGTAGATTGTGTTTAGTAAAATGACCAGCTTTATATTAATCCTGCCAGTCCATGGACATGGGAGGTCTCTCCATCTTCTGATGTCTTCTTCAATATCTTTTTTTGTGTTTTTTTATTCATTTTTATTTATTTATTTATTTATTTATTTATTTATTTATTTATTTATTTTTCCATTATCAGCATGATACAGTATAAATTCTTATCCTAATAGTGAAAAGTTTCATTGAGGCTTGCCCAGTAATTGAGTAAAACCAAAACTTATTATAAGCCACAGTCACTGGTGTTTTAAATTTTATATTTTATGTATTTTTTTTTTTTTTACAAACTTCCTTGGCTAGTCTTATTCCAAGGTATTTATTTATTTAAGGCTATTGTGAAAGATACTGTTTTCCTGATTTCTTTCTCAGTCTTTTTGTCTTTGGTATATAGGAAGGCTACTAAACCCAAACATCTTTACTCTTTTTACTTTTATGTGTATGAGTGTTTTGCCTGCATGGGGCTGGAGTTACGGGGAGTTGTTAGCTACCATGTGAGTGCAGGGAGCCACACCTGGGTCCTTTATAAGAGCAGTAAGTACCCTTAACCACTGAGCTATCTCTCCATGTATAGCCCAAATATTGTAAAAACACTTCTTTATACACCCAGACTCCCTCCTAAATAGTTCTAATGAAAAGGGAGAAGATATTGGGACATGACTAGAAGAAGACAGGGAGTCAGTGGGATGGAATTTTCCCCTTCCAACGATCAGAGAGTTTCAAATGTATTTGTATGCAGGAAAGAATAAACCCATGGAGGAAAAATTGGATGACACCAACAGGAAAGTATGGCTGATGAGGTGAGGTCCCAGAGAAGCACAGAAAAATGGGATCAGAAGCACTTTCAGAGATCATTGTCTTATATCCAGACAGAGACTTGAGTCTACAAGAAAGGAGGCAAGAACAGAAATACCGAATACTCAAGAGCAGTTGTGGAGAACCTCATGGAGACCAGTTCTGGTGGCCCCATTTTCTAAACAAAGTAGGAGGTAGGGGATACACAATTGGGTAGATGCATGGCATGGTTGTATGACATATCAGATTAGGGACCATGAGTCTAAAGTGACATGAGTTTGCTGTTGGGGGAAGTACGAATTCATGTTATCAATCTCAGGACTCTAGACTTGCAGGAGAACAATGAGCCCAGGAGGAAGTTGGGTAATTCGTAAAGTGAAGGGAGGGTCTAGGAACACAAGGACTCAGAGAAATCTAAGAACAGTATGGTTAGGGTTTGATGTGAAAGGTAGAAAGAGAGGACATCCCAGAAGGAAGCCAGTGAGATCAAAGTTTTAGATGAGTAGTCAGTTCTGTACTGAAAAATTACAGCAAGATATAGGAAGTGGGCCTCTGAGTTACATAATCAGATAGGGAAGATAGTGTATGTGCTGTCCACAGCCATAGCATCCCTAGGTTCTGTGATTGGTTCAATTTAGGGCAAGAGATACATCCTGATTCAGGCTGAGCCCTCCTTAATACTATTAGTTATAAAGGTTATAGAGGCAAACTGGCCTCCAATGAGCAGAGGAGGACCAGGCGAATGCTGTCCCATGGTAAGTCAGGAGAGCAAGAATATCTGCTTCAAGAGAGCTGTTTAGAGAGAAGACAGATGCAATTTAAATAAAGGCAAGGAGGTGGAAAGGGTGACCTGGGATAAGGTTGGGTTGTAGTGGAATTTGTTAATGCTTAAGTATTGCTGAATGTAGTACAAAATGTCCACGTGAAATCACAGCCTTTAGGAGGCTGAGGTAGGAGGACTGCTGGGAGATCAAAGGCAGCCTAGGCTACATAGTGAGTTACAGGCCATCCCAGGTTGCAGAGTGCAACCAACTAACCAAACAAACAACCAAAAAAAAAAAAAAAAAAACAAAACCCCACCCAAACAACCTCCTCTACCCCCCAAAACTCACAAATAATAGAATTTTGGGTAAGATGGAGGGTTAGAGGTACCTCTCTCTTTGTCAGGTCCAAAGACAACTCCCAATTCCCTAAACTCCAAAAGGCAGACCAAATATCCAGAATTGACCTCACCTTGGACTATAGGAGGATTTCTGGTGGTTACATAAAAGCCAGCATTCCTCCGGAACTTGTGAAGCCATTTCCCATCTACCAAAAGGAATTGTTTATTACCTCTGGCAGAAGGGACATACGGCTTACCCTCTTATGCCTATTAGCATATCAAAATGCATGCTGACCTTCAGGCTCCCTCAGTATCACGAGTACCTGTTACACATTTCAAAGTCCATGCTAGCATCCTAGCCTGTCTCGCCTCCTCCCCTACCCTGAACTCCCTCTAGCTCATGGGCTTCCCTCCCCGTAGCTACTCATTCTCCTTACAGCCCTGCTATTCTCCCCGCTCTCACAGAGAGCCCTGGCCAGGTACAATCTGCTGGTCATGTTCAGTCTACTTCTTTCTCCCTCTGCTCTGGACTCCTCCAGAAGCCTCTCTCTCTCTCTCTCTCTCTCTCTCTCTCTCTCTCTCTCTCTCTCTCTCTCCCTCTGCTCTCTCTCTCATCTATAATAAAAACCTTCCCTTAACCATACAATGGAGTGATCATGTCATCATTTTATACACTCTTATAAAGAAGAAAACGAGAATTAAACCAAAATTAAAAAAAAAATAGACTGTCAGTGAGAGAAAGAGAAAATTGCCTGGTATTGATTGGATACCTGAAAAGTACAGAGAAAAAGACCATAGATTCATGGAAAAGAAGCCAAATGCAACACAATTCCAGCCACACTGTTCTCCACAATCTGGGAGGGGGATCAGAAGCCTTCTCCAAAAACTTAGCCAGAGAGCCCTAGCAAAAAGAGACTACAAATCCTACCTTCAAGACAAGCACACAGCCCTCACCAGCTTCAAAGCCAATTGTGTGTTTGGTAAGACAATGATTCCTCTAGCAGATAGTCAGCAGTGGACCCAAATCCCATTTTTAGTCTGTAGGACTCAGACCACAGGGAGCTGGGCACCACCTTGGGAAAGAATCTATTGTGTAAATCTAAGCTTCTCTAGGGGCATGGATTTGAAGAACTTCTGTGAAACAAGGAACCTGAATTTAATCTGCCATGGCCTCAAGGCAAGAGAGAGCCTTGGGAGGCAGCTGAGGAGAGCAGGAGACTAAACTGATAAAGTGAGATGCATCTGGCTGGATGCTTAGGCTCCACTGGTGAAGGACACATGGAAAATGGCTGCTGGAAGCAGATCTCTTCAGTACATGTAATGCATGGTATAAACAGGCTTATGGGACAGAAGTCACCTGATTATTTCAAGAGTGGCTCAAAAGGCCTTTGACAGAGTTCAAAATACCTTCCCCATGGAAGCATGGAAGAAACTAGGAATAGAAGAAACATATCTCAACACAGTAGAGTCTGCATACAAGTTACATTATACTAAATGGTGAACAAGTGAGAGCATTTCCTCTAAAATCAATAAGGGAAGGGTGGTCCTTTTCCACTGTTATTCTATATTGCCAGTGGCCAAGTCAGGGGAGCAGCAGATGGCAGTTGACTTCAGGGTCTCAGCCCACCAGGAGGTGAATCCCTGATGGGTGAATTTCAGATAGGCAAGGCCCCAAGGCCACAGACTCCAGGATGTTATTTGCTTCTGCTGTGTCTTCACATGTTTGCTGCTGCCATCTTCCTCTGGTATCTGGTGTGGTGTGAATGGGTTTGGGGAGATCCCCATTGCCTATAATGTAGTGTGTTTATCTTATGGAAACATCCTATTCTACTGGGCACTTTTACCTGTGGATTATGAAGATGTTTTCTTCCTAAGCTGTACTATCTAATTGATAATAATAATGTTAGTTTAAATAGGGTTTTGATGATAAAAAATAAAATGAGGAAGTGTCACACAAACTAGAACACATGAGTTTCTATTGAGGAGCCACAAAGACTGTGGCTTAGATTAATGATTAAGAAAAAACGATTTGAGCCAGGCAGTGGTGGTGCACACCTTTAATCTCAGCACTCCGGAGGCAAAGCCAGGCGGATCTCTGTGAGTACAAGGTCAGCCTGGTCTACAGAGCGAGATCCAGGACAGGCGCGCGCGCGCACACACACACACACACACACACACACACACACACACACACAAACACACACACACACACAAAGAATAAAGATAGAATGACAGAAGGAAATCACCAGGAAAATAAAGAATAGAGAGTGCAAAAGAAGAATAAAGAAAAGGTCTGAAGGAAACCAGCAAGAGAGTGTGTGTTTCTTTTCCCTTTACCCCTTCAGATAAAAAAGTCTTAGTACACACAGACTCTGTGGATTCCCTTTGAGACTTGCGCTGCTGGAGGCTGGCCCCCCAGGCAGCAAAACATAGAATGCTCGAAGTTTTACCTGTAGCCATAAGACAAGAAAGAGAAGGAAAGGAAGAAACCAATGTGTGTCTTGAAATTCTTCCTTTTTCCCCCCACATTGATCACAATTTAGAAATTGAGTAGTCTTGAATGGTTCATAGACTTAGCAGAATTTATATTCACTCACCGAATGAATAATTGAGCAAATGAAAAAATGAAAGCACCCATTGATTATTTTGGTGCAGTTGGTTAGGAGAAATGGCTTCTGATGTTCTACAGCACAATAGGATAATGAATCAAATAATTCAGAATAGCTTCTAGAGAGGATTTTGTGTGTCCTTAACAAGGAAACGACAAGTGTCGGAGTGGTAGACCTGCCAATCACAATGATATGATCACTACCCCTGTACTGGTGTTCACTGACACGTCACACTGTAACTCCAGACATATGCAATTACATCATGTCAGTCAAAAATAGTGTGACATGTTAAGGAGCCTGACCAGCAGGGGGCAGTAAAGTGTGCTTTTTTTTTTCCCCTCCACTACTCAATGGGCTTTCGACATAGTCCTACACTTCAGTAATATTGGCTTCCTGTGTGAAAGAGAAAGGAAGATAGATAGAACGCATGTGAAAAGTGCTTAACCTAAAGGCTGGTTCTACAGCGGTAAATGTATTTTGTTGTAATGTACTTCATTCAGTTAGTTGTAGAAAAGCTTCAGTCCCATGGTTCTTTACTGAGCCTGACCGAAGTTCATAAGGCGTTATATCCCAATGATCAGCAGGTGGCAGCACCGCTCCTGAGTCAGGAACATAAAAACAGATTTTGAGGGAGAAATAAAACATGTCTAGGGAATGAAACTTTATTTAAAAACTAGAGAGGTAAAATCGACGTGAAACAGAAGATTAAACCTTTTATGTTGCAAGTGCAAGACAAAGGGATGTAGAATTTTAACCACAGTACATGATTCATTTTGAAGCAAGTGACAACTAAGATATCAGAAGTCAAGTCTAATCCTTACAAAAGGTGGACTGTGATTGATGGGAGTCGTGTATGTTCAACAATAAACGCGTAGAACATTCCTTTATCAGACTGTGACTGGCTGGTTCACAGATGTTAGCCAGAGAATGACAATGCACACGGACACAATGCTCTCGCATTGGTGATTAATGGTGTGGACTGACTTCTCTGTCGTCCCCCACTAAATTATTTAAGTGTCAACAGAGGACCTCATGTATTCTCAGGCCCTCACCTTTTCTAAACATTTAACAACTTTAGTTGGATATTTGTAATCAGATAAAACAAGGAACAGTGTCTGAAGTCCGAGCCCTTGTAGCATAAAGGAAAATGCAGACACACTGGTTTCTGGGAGTGACCGCCCTTGACCTGAAACATCAAACATGCCTGTGAAACTTCTATCCCGGTGCAGGAGCAGAGGCCAGACCTGCACTGAGCTTCTCTTTAGATCCACTATTCCTTAGTCATGTAGATAAGGAATACCTGTTTGAATGGGAATAAAAGGCATTCTGGTGCATTTTTATGTATGACAAAAAACAAAAACAAAAACAAAAAACAAAAAACAAAAACCAAACCTCCAGCCTTCGCTGTTTGATTTCTTCTGGGAAGCCCACCTTGGATCTCACTGCAATGACAAAGCACTAGAAAAAACAGGAGGGCGTATTTGGTTAAACTGCTCTTTGCACCAAAAGAAACTGCCTAGTGGGATTATCAGAGGGTCAGGCCTCTCAGGCTTGTTTTCACTGAGTCTGCGTCAGTGAGTGTGGATTCGGGAAGGCTAGCTGGGGTTAGTCTTTGAACTCTATTTTCATAAAATCACTCCTGGAAAGACTGTTGCCGAGGCTTATATTTGATTACCAATGGAAAGACACACCGGAAAGGGACTAGCAATGTTGAAGAATGGCCGGGTTCTAGGGAGTGAGCTTTGGATTCCATGGATTGACTGTTCCATGGGGGCGGGGGCAGTACGATGCAGAAGCCTGGCCTAGAACCACGTCTCTGGTGCTGTCTGTGTGCTGTTGAAGTTCATCACATTGACCATTTGTTTCTTCATCTGTGAAACTAGGGTGAGTCTACAGAGCTAGTGTGAGACACTGGGACCGTGATAAGTACCTGTCATGGTGGTGGTGGTGGTGGTGGTGGTGGTGGTGACAGTATTGCCGTAGCAGGAGTTGCATAGAGAGTTGTGAATATGACTTGGCAGTGGTGGCACATGCGCTTGGGAGGTAGAGGCAGGTAGATCTCTGAGTTCAAGGCCAGCCTGGTCTATAGAGTGAGTTCCAGGACAGCCAGGGCTACACAGAGAACCTTGTCTTGAAAAAAAACTGGAGAGAGGGAGAGAGAGAGAGAGAGAGAGAGAGAGAGAGAGAGAGAGAGAGAGAGAGAGAGGTGAATATGGAGAATGACAAAGCACTTCCCCTACTTTGGGGAGGCATTGTGGCTTTTAGCATGTGTCAGTTAGGTCAGAGCAAACTATCATATGTAGTTGAACTCCGGAGCTCTAGAGATTGCAGCTGAGGAGCGCAAGGATGGTACGTTTAGCCCAGCTAGGGGTGAGAGAGACTTTCTACATGTTCGCAGACAAAAAAGGGGCAAAGAGGGGCTTTTACACACTGACTGAAGCCAGGCTAGAGGGCATTAAACTGGAGACACCCAAGTATGAAGCAGCGCGTTCGAGTTGCAGAACCGCCATTATTGGAGTGTGATTTGAGCGTGGACTTGGTATGTAGAGGGCGGTGAGAAATGAAGTCCTGCAAGTGGCCAGAGGTCGGAGTGCAGCGCTGTGGGAGGGGCCCGGGCAGAATTTTTGAAATAGACAAATTTTCTTTGGCTCATCCAGTGTTTTTTGTTTTAAAAATAATGTTGGGCTGGGGAGATGACTCAGTGGATAAAGCCCGGGCCAGGCAAGTTTGAGGACAGGAGTTCAGATTACCAGAGTCCATGTAAATGCTGAGCAGATGCGGTAGCCACCTGTCATTCTGAGGCAGAGGCAGCAGATCCCTGGGGCAAAACTGGCCAGCTAGACGAGATGGTCAGTGAGCTCTGAGTTCAACTGAGAGACCCTGCTTCAGTATATGAGGTGGAAAATGACGGAAAAAGATGTGAGACATCAACTTCTACATGTCTGTACTAAGGTGAATACACATCAGCACACAAACGTGCTCACACACATGCAAATACGCACACCCACGTGCATGCAACACCCCCCATTCAAAAAAGAAATGTCAGCATTTGTAATGTGGTATCTTTTAAGTAAGAAACCCTGAATTTTTAGGATTTCCAGGGAAGTTAGACTGTGTATGCTTTCATTCTGTAATCTAGCACAGTTTCCATGGACGACACTCAATGTCCTTCTGGCCCCAGATTGTCCCCAACTCATTTAGCCATCTATGCTACCTTGAGTCCTACACATGCTGGCATCTCTGATCTTTCCACATGTCTCTAAGGAGCTCTGTTTTTATTCCACAGGGCATGCCGGAAATGGATGCTCTTTAGCCAGCAGATTCTATAGTCTTCTGATTTATAGTTTTGTCTGGAGGATAAATTGAAGGAAGACATAATAAATTGCTTTAATCCTTTAATGAAAGCTTCATGATAAGTTACGACTGTTTATATGTAAGGGCAACTGAGAGTCATTACATTTTACTGCTAAATTTTCTTAGACAATAGATTCTACTCTTGGGGAAATTGCAGTCTCTGATATTGTTGTGGAGGAGTGATCCATGTTTCAGCCAAGTGTGTTTTATTACCGTTAGATGGATGTGAGCCCTTTAAGAAGTCTCATTCTAGTTTGGCAAATCCTTTAAACATCAACAGATGGCTCCACTGGAATTGATAATGAAGAACTAAAATTCAGATATTGATATGTCTGGAAAAGGATTAAAGGGAATTCATGTATTTAATAAGGAAGGGGCTGGTACAACACACATTTATTAAAAGGTAGTAAAATATTTCGTGTAGAGTGAGATTTGTATCTAAAATTTCCTCTTAATAGTAAAGGTAACTTCTCATTTGGGATAATTTATGACTTTGTAGAGGAGAGGTATTATTTTAAACTGGACTGATGTATAGACATACCTAAGGGCTTCCATCCTGAGCTGTGATTAGTGCCCCTGGGAATTACCAGAGGCAGGGCAGAAGCAGCTGTGCCTGGATCAGACCGTGGAAGGAAGCAGACCAGGATGAAGCATCACACACCCATTTTCTTTAGTCAAGGGAGTGAGGGACAGGAAGCTGGTGATGAGAAGGGGCTGAACCAATTCTGTATTTAGTCTCTGGCCTTTGGTTGGAACACTGGTTGATCCCCAGGGGGGTTATGGCATTCTGTAACAACACTGGTTGGTTGTTAGTGGGAGAGTTATGCTAGATATATTAGGATTTTCAAGAAAAAGAGAACCAATAGGATGCACACACACACACACACACACACACACACACACACACACACACACAGAATGTGTATCAGAATCAATAGAACCTATACATGTGCAAACACATGGTATTTGTGTATATAAATATATGTGCATATATCTAATTTTGGTTGTGGGAATTGTCTAAAATTTTCAGAGCAGGCCAGAATTTCATTGATTTGTATCTAATTAATTTATGCTAAATTATTATGAATTATATTGTCATTATTAATTATGTGTGTGTGTGTGTGTGTGTGTGTGTGTGTGTGTGTGTGTGTATTCACATGCCATAGCACTTATGTGAAGGTCAGAAGGTCAGAGGATAAGTTTGTAGAATTGGTTCTCTCCTACATTCACATGGGTTCTGGGGATTGAATTTAGGTTGCCATCCTTGCACAGCAAGTGCCTTTACCCACTGAGCCATCCCACCCATCCCAGGCCAGCATTTCAGAGGCCAACAAAAGAGCTGATACTGCAGTCTTAAGTCTAAACAGTCTGGAGATAGAACTTGTTCTTTTTGGTGGGTGCCAGTCTTTCATGAAGTTTGCCTGCATCATGAAGATGAATGTGCTTCCCTCAGAGGCTACTGAATTAAATGTTAGTCACATTAGCACCAAGGTAAAATGTACCTTCACAATAACCTATAGACTGTTGATGAACAACTGGGAAGCAGAGCTTAACCAAACGAAATTAACATCTGGGTGTAGACTTGTCTATGTGATACAGGTTGGGGAGAGGGTGCCTCTCCCTGAGAAACAAATTTCAGTTTGATAGTTATATTTAACATTCACTAATCACACATAGAGAAGCTTCTGTTTTTCAAGATCTTTGTCATTTCTTCTTTAAAAGGCCTATTGCTAGTGTTGCTTACTTGGAGCAGGCGTGCAGATCCCGACAGACATGCCGGTGGTCATTCCAGTTTGGTGTGGAGAGGAATGTCCTTGTCTTAGATGTGTGAATTTGGACAAGTTTTCACCATACAGTACTCGTGCACTCCTTGTTGAATCTGTTTTACCAAGCTACACATCCTAAAGCCTTATTAGAGTTATCTGAAAAAAAAAATGGACATACTTAATACCTGCCCCAGGATTTAATGGAAAGTAATAAGGTTTTCTAATTCAGCCCAAGTAACCAACAATCTGTCTTTTGCTTTCATTTACTACTTCTCTTATTTTTTGAGATCAGAAAATAATTATATCATTTCCCCTTTCCTTTTCCTTCTTCTAAATCCTCCCATACTTGCTTTATTGCAAATTCATGGTCTCTTTTTCCATTAATTGTTGTTACATGAACATATGTATATACAAATATATTCCTAAGTACATAAGTACAACCTGATCAGTCTGAATAATGACACTTATATGTATGTTTTCAGGTATTAGATAACCAATTGGTGTGCTCTTCTCTAGGAAAGACTATTTATCCCCACTCTCATACTACAATGTAAATTGGAGCCCGAGAAGCCATGATACAAGAAGCAGAGTGAGACCTGTGGTCCCATGTGTGAGAACCACTTGTGCAGCCTGCAGCCTGGCCCACAAACCATGAAGCAGCTGTGTGCAGGTGAGGCATCACATTGATCTGAAGTCTAGACTCAAATGGAAAGACTGTAAAATTATAGAGTGATTTTCACCCTTTCCTATTGTCTCCATTCATTGTTCTGAGTTTTGAATTTTAAACATTGTTCTCAGATTCTAATATTCAGTGCTAGAATTCTAAATGGTCTAAGAAGTTATTGCAACAATACAATCACCAGACTGATATATCAGGCAAGTTCAAATGTATGAATTTAAATGTGTGCTTTGTATAAGTTCTTTAAACTACATTTAAAGGCAACACTAAATGGACTCAGTGGGTATTAAATAATAAAAAAAGCACACACAAGGTTGGGAGGGAAAAGTAGTGGGGAAGGGGTTGGAGGGGAGGGAATGGAGGTGTATTTGATCAAAACATTTTGTGTGAACATATGAATATTAAATAAAATATTTGTAAAATCCCAAAAAACTGAAAGCTGCTCAAATTTTTCTTAGCTCACTTGCTGAAAGTGGCAAGCTATACTTTTGCAGTAGGTTTTCATGTTAAATTGTGGGCTGGGCTGACATCAGCATCACTCTCCCTGCATTCCCTGGCATGTATTTATTCTATAGAATATCTATATTAGGTCACAAAAGTCTAGTAAAAAGAAATAAAGTTTTATGACTTGTTGATGGCTTAACAATGTTGTGGCTTGTTGGGGTGGGGGGTGGGGATGAGAAACACAAAGGATCAGTTCACCTTTAGTGAAATTGATTCTCCTACCCAATGCATTGGCTGAGGTGGGTCATCTAAACATTCTTTATTTTATTATATGTGAATGAGTATATTGTACTCATTTATGTCTGTGCACTACATGTGTGCCTGGTGTCCTTGGAGGCCAGAAGAGGGCACTGGGAACCCTGGAAGTAGAGTTATGGATGGTTGTGAGGCATCATGTGGATGCTGGTAATTGAACTTGGGTCCTCTGCAAGAGCAACAAGTGATCTTAACCACTGAGCAGTCTCTCCAGTCCTTCATCATTCTTTCATATGTTTTCATTGATTCTTTGAGAATTTCACATCGTGCGTCCCGATCACACTCGTTTCCCAGTCCTTCCATGTCTGTCCCCTACCCTTGTCCCCCCTCCCCTCCCAAAAAAGTGGAAATTAAAAAAAAAAGTCCTATCTGTGTAACCCATACACTCACTGGAGCATGGTCAAGCTCTCAGTGGCCTGCCCCTCAAACAGAACTGGGTTGTGCCCCTCCCAAATCCCCACCAGAAGCTATCAACGGTGGAGAGCTGCACTTTAGCATCCTCATCATACCTTTTAAGAGTTCTTCTCAAAGGCTTCCTGTCTAGGCCGTTACTTTTCCTTTTGCAGGGGGAGGTAGGGGTTGTCACAGAAGCCTTCCATGTCCCCCTCTCTCAACTGTGCACCTGCAATCATCCACATCACTGCAGAAGTAGCTTCCCGGATCTTCACAGTCAGCAGGAGCATGGATCATGGGCTTCTACGTGTTCTCTAGTGCCAGCACAGGCCACAAACACAGCCCCCAGCAGCAGTAGCACGTCAGACCCAGACATGGCCTTAGGTAGCAGCATGGATCCGGACATCACATGGCCTCGTGTGGCCGTGCTGGTCACTCATATCAGTATGGCCCCCAGGCCAGCACGGCCCTTGGATATTAACATGGCTTCAGGTGGCGGCCCAGACCATGGACATCCATAAAGCCTTTGATGGTAACATGTGCCACCAACATCTACACAGACCTGACTATGGTAGTATCATGGACCCAGACATGGTCCTTGGTGGCAGCATAGATCTGAACATCTGCATGGCTTCAGGCAGCAGCCTAGACCATGAACATCCACATACCTCTCAGTGGCAACATGAGCCATGGACATCAACACAGACCCCAGCTGCAGCAGGACCACAGATTCAGACATGGCCCTTGGCAGCAGCACAGATCTAGATATCACCGTGGCCTCTGGTGGCAGTAGAGGCCCCTCAGATCAATATGACCCCCAGTGGCAGTGTGCCCCATAGACATCAACATGGCTTCAAGTGCCAGCCCAGACCATGGACATCTACATGGCCATCAGTGGTAACATGGGCCACTGACATCAACAGAGATCCCAGCCGCAGGAGGTCCTTGGCCCAGACATGGCCCTTCACAGCAGCACAGATCTGGATATCAACATGGGCTCAGATGGCAGCATAGGCCACTTATGTCAACTTGGTCCTCAGCACTATTGAGTATCCAGTTCCACCTTTCTCCACAGAGCATGCACTACTCCACTTCTCCATCTCTCCCTTTTCACTATCATCATCTAGCCGTGAGGTGGTGGGTGGGCCCCTTCATTTTATTTATTTTTAACTTGACCATAAATTGAAGACTCAATGGTACCTGCATGTACTATAACTAAAATTTATTGGTAGTAGGCAACTGCAGGAGGAACTAGGAACCCTGTTACTATGTGGAGCTTGGGAAAGTGGACCAAGCCAATTCATACCAACAAGCTTTTCACTCATCCTCAGAGAGAGCAAGTTGATGAGACTGGAGAAGAGCAGGCTGTGACTGGAGAACCACCCATATAGTTAGTTCAGCTGTTCATATCTGTGGGTGCAGATTACATAGATCAGTTCATGGCCTATTAAGTCAGCAAACCAATTTCATGGGAACTGTGCCAACACAGCTCTGAGGAATCATACTTAAGGAAGTCAAAGATTTATAAATGCCAACCTAGCATACACTGGAAATGAAGACTTCAAAATGAATTACTCAGAGGAGACGTGGGAAAGATCAGAAAGATAGAGGTATAGGAAGGCCTATAGTGTGAAATGTTTCTTGGCATACAGGTTTGTTATAGCCTTGAGCATACAAGCAGTCTTCTGCAGGTGCTCATGGAGTGAATAAATTAAAAATCCTCTCTGTCACTATAACAAAGCAAAACAGAGAGACAAACCCCACAAATTCCTAAATCAGTTCCAGATGAAAGTTGTGGAATATTCCTTTATACTCTGTGAATGTATGTCACTGTGATTAGTTTAATAAAGAAGCTGACTGGCCAATAGCTGGATAGGATAAGGTTAGGGAAGAGCCAAACAGAATGCTGGGAAGAAGGAGAATGGAGTCAGAGGAGTAGCAAGCAGAGGCAGAGAAGCAAGATGGACATGTGTACTGAGAAAAGGTACCAAGCTACGTGGCAAAGTGTAGATGAAAATATGGGTTAATTGAAAAAGTAAGTTAGCTAGTAACAAGTCTGAGCTATGGGCTGAGCATTTATAATTAAGATTCCATGTGGTTGTTTGGAAACTGGTGGGTGGGAAAGAAAAGTCTGCCTACAAAAAGTAGTAAAGCCACATGAAGATCATTAAGGAGAAAAGGTAAAAGTTGAAAGAAAACCAAATATTTGGAAGAAAAACAAGAGATTTGATATAATTGAAGGATTCAGCCCTCTGACCCCCAACACTTGCTATAAGTGATGTTCATAATTCTTTTTCAACATGACTGGATTTTGAATCATCTGGGACATACACCTTTAGGTGTGTTTATGAGGGTGTTTCCAGAGAGGCTCAACTGAGGAGGGTCAACCCACTCTGAATGCCAAAAGTCCCATCCCGCTCCACAGCTGGGGTCATAGATTGAATGCAAAGAACAAAAGGAAGAAGCTGGAAGCACCAGCTTTCATCATTCTTTTGCTTCTTGACTGCACACACAACGCTATCATCAACTTGCCTTCCCAGCCTCCATGGGTTGTGAAAACCGTGATCCAAAGGAAATCTTCTTACCTAAGGTTGTTTCATGTCAGGTAGTTTTGGTCATAGTCCAGAGAAAAGTATTGAACATAGAACAGCATAACATGTATCATTTCTTATAAATTATCTCATTGAATTGTTTTATCAGTTTGAAATAGGTAAGAATATTGGAATAAGAGTTACCTTCTCTTAGGCAGTGAGGGCTGGGCCTGTGATATGTTATGAACTAGTCACGTAGAACATGTGATCTCCTCCCTGAAATGGAGGAATTGGTTGAGTTGAGGGGCATACATGGGATGAGCCATCTCCTTACTACTTCAGCTGAAAAATCACCAGTCACAATAGAGATGAACTCAGTCTCCATCTGATTACTGCCATAAAACTCATCAAAGACCACTGGGAAGGGTCTTCCTAACCTGGAGCCCTTCCCACTCTGTGGAGGTTTTTTTTTCTCACTTTTCCTTAATAAATCTTTGTCTGCCCTACTTACTCCATAACTGTGTTTCCTTGTCCCTGTTTTCTTATTCTTTTTGAGCCTAAGCCAACAAACTTGGAATCACTGGCTCAGGGTGGCTCTGGTGGCCATTGAGTTTCCAGGACCCTAGCCCCTTGAGTTAAGCCAACTAATCTCTGAGAAAGGTTCTCAAAGAACTAATATCAAAATTGTACCAAGTGTTCAGATGAGGAAACAGCAGCATGGAGAAAATCAGCAGCTGAAGACCAGGTAGGTGGCTGGCATGAGAATCACATTTGAACTAAATGCGTCTAGACCCAGAAGTTACAGTTCTTTGCAGCACCATGCCTTGTATTCAAGGCTGTAGACAAGATGAAAACATGGCTGAGTCACTAGAGCCAGTCCAGGTTCATAACTATTGTTCTTGAGTATTGATTAAATCCTCCTTTGGGAGCTGGGGAGATGGCTTAACAGTTAAGAGCACTTATTGCTCTTGCATTGGCTCTGGGTTGAGTTTAAAGGACCCATATTGGTGTAACTCTAGTTCCAGGGAATCCACCACCCTCTTCTGGTCTCTGCAGCTACTGTATGTATCAAGTGTACATAAAATCATGCAGTCACACACATGTTTATACAAATGAATAAAGGAATCTGAAATCCTCCTTTTGTTTTCACAATTGTCCAAGGTTAGGTATTAAGTTATATTTTGTCCTCAAGGATCCTACCATCTAGTGAAGGAGATTAGAGTGCAAACAGATTATTGTAATCAAAGCAGAAGACCAGAAGAGGGGTAGAATCAGAGTTCACACACAGGCACCAACTAATTCTGACCTGTGAATGAATTCCACTGAATTTTTGGAAAGAATAAAATGAATGTTGTTTTTTCCCAAATTTTTCTCTGAGAATGTCCCCAGTCCCCAAATAATTCTAGTTTCTAGCATCTGGATAGAACCAAGTAGGTGAGAATGTATTCTAAGCTTCTATCTGACATTGAAATAAGCCCCAGACCTTCTCCCATAGACTTTGAGAAGCATGTCTCCATTCCCCTGCAATGCAGCAGATTCTCACCACCACCACATCTCCCATGGTCATGCCAAGGAAAGCCAAACACACTGGCTTTAATTCTTGAAAACAGAAGTCTTGGATATTGTTCATAAATCTCTGTTCAGATTAGCTGTTTCAGATTTTATGTTGAATGATACCTTATGAAAAATGTCCTTTGTCTTAGGGGAAGTTTTCTCTATGCTCTTCCCAAGTGGAACTTTAAAAACTGTAAATGCAAGGCACTAGGCTTTCTAGAAGAAAGTGTTAACTTCCAGGTGTCTAGCTTATGTATCTTCAAGTAATATATGATGTCATGTGTTTTATATGTAAATTTTCTGTTCAGCACAGCAATAGCACTTTATACACATTAAATTTAACCTGTCATAAATTATATGTAATTTCCCCCTCAGTGTAGCATTCAAGATAGTTGATGTAATTTATTGTTTTGTACTTTGTAGGAGAAATCCCATTAGGAGCGTTCAAAGTGTCTTTATAAAAATAGGTCTTTCGTTTCTCACACATGTCTTAGCTATCATATACTACTTATATTTGTTATGGATTATAGTGTAACTAAATATGTGTATACAATATTTAATGATTAAATAGGGTCACGTAGGCTCATTGTAGGGGTGGGCATCTGTAATCTCAGCACCGAGGCAAGATGACCTGGTGTTTGAAACCAACCTGGGTTACATAGAGACCTTGTCTCAAGAAAATCAAGTAAGTTCTCAGCCTTCATCAGAGAAGCCTCTCTTTGCACTGGGTGCGGTTAACACAGAGTCTCACCACTGGTCAAAGTACTGAGAAAAAGTGACTGTGTGTGTGGGGGGGACTTGGCCCTATATGAGACAACTAATCAATCCTCCACCCAGGCTTTGGGAACATCATGGAAGAAGTGGTAGAAAGAATTAAGAGCCCAGGATGCTAGAAGAATGGTTTAAAACAGTGTTTTGTGGACATGACATAGCCACCACATTCAGTGAACAAGATTGCAAAATCTTGGACCCACCGCCATTTCATCAGGCGTATGGGAGGGGCTTATGAGACCCCAGTCCTCACTGAGGGTTTATGGGAAGTTAATGGGTGCCATAGAAGGGCTGTCATTTTCCTCAGTGACATATAGCCACTGATAAATTGCTCAGTAAATAACTCCTCACCCCCTCATGCTTATGCAAGGAGGCTTAATTAAAGTTCGGGGTCAAAAACCAGACAAACATCCAAGTAGGAGGAATACTGTGAGATGAAGAAGAAATGATCCAGGAAGGGGATGGATGAAAGAGGGCAAGAACTGTATGTGAAGATGCTTAAAATGTAGAATATGGATGTATGAACATTTCAGTGACCAGTTAAACAACAACAAAACAAAAGTAATCAGGGCAATTAACATTCTCACCTCTTCAAATATTATCATTTCTATGTGTTAGGAACTGCAACCTGCTAGGTTTTGACTGCCCTTCTCCTCATCTGCCCACTAAGCAACACACCCATAGTTGAAGTGACTCCTGCCAAGTGGAGAAGACCAAACAAAGCTGGCCTGACTGGCCAGGGACACTTTCATTCTGTCTGCTAGCCTTGCAGACTAACTTCTGGCGCTGTGAAGAAGGCATTTCTGGAATTTCAGTGGCAAGGGAATTTGCTTGGTAGTTCAGAAGTGGGTTGTTAAACTGATGATTTCCTTTATACACTTGCCGAAGGTATTACACACTTTCTGAGTCACTGATATGAACTCTAAGAGACAAGCCAGCCAAGTTCAAGCGGTTGCAGTTATTCAACAGGAAAAACAGTCTCATCTTAAGATCCATGGACGTCAAGCATCTCAAGTGCAAAGCCATCTTTGGGCAGTTGCTGCTTCCTTCTCCTATTTCAGATCTCTCCTTATGGCTGAAAAGTTGTAGAAAAGACCTTTGAAATTTTTAATACCACAAGGACACTTGCTCAACCATGTTCATATTAAAAACTAAAACATACTCAAAAATAAAAACACAAAGGGTTTGTTGTTAGGCATGGGTTAGAGAGCAGTCATTCAAAATGGTGAGTAGATACCTGAGATCTCCCCCAAATGTCATTCCAATCTTGTGCTCCTACACTGTGAAAGGGGATCTGATGGCTGTGCCCTAAATACATCTGCAGTGAGTGTTTGTGCAGGCAGAACCCTGAGTGAAAGCAAAACTGATCATTATGTCATCTAGGAAAAAGCTTGTGAGAAATTCCCAGAAGGTGTTTATTTATGAAAGGGAAAACCCCAGCTATTGTAACCTTTCCATAATCTGCGCCTCTGTCTCACTTTCACTGTAGTTCTTACTCCAGAGTGGGAGTTCTCATAGCAGTATGCACAGAGAGTTGTCACCAGCTAAATGAAAACACATAGCCATAGTCTTTGCATGGCTGGCACTGTGGAGCTGGTGGTCCCTGACAGCCAGCTGCACTAACCCTCCCTTGGTGGACCTACAGATGAAGCCCAGTATGAGAGCTTTGCTCATAGTGGAGTGCTAATGCACATTTTCCCAGGTGCTTTTCTAACTTAACCATTCTCAAAGAGAAATCATGGGACTTTGCAAAGCACCATTAAGATGTTTTCTATCAGCATGAGAACATTCATTCCTTCATTGTTATTAGGAGTGCAAACTTGTATAGACACTTTGGAAATCAATATGGCGGTTTCTCCCAAAACTGGGAATTGATCTACCTCAAGACCCAGCTGTATCACTCTTGGGCATATACCCAAAGGATGCTCAATCATACCATAAAGACACTTGCTCAACTATGTTCATAGCAGCTTTATTCATTATAGCCAGAACCCTGAAACAACCTAAATGTCCCTCAATCGAAGAATGGATAAAGAAAATGTGGTACATATACACAATGGAGTATTACTCAGCTGTTAAAAACAATAACATCATGAAACTTGAAGGTGAATGGATGGAACTAGAAAAAAATCATCCCGAGTGAGATAACCCAGACCCAGAAAGAGAAACATGGTATGTACTCACTTATAAGTAGATATTATCTGTAAAGTAAAGGATAACCATACTACAATCCACAGACTCAGAGAGGCTAGGTAACAAAGAGGGTCCAAAGGGAAATAGAAGAGATCTCATGGGTGGACTGGGGGCAGGTGGAGATGGGAACATGAGGAATCAGGTTGGGGGGGTGGTTGGAGGGGGATAATACTAAAAGAGATGACTGGAAAAGGGGAGCATTTCAGGGTCAAGTAGAAACCTGGTGCAAGGGAAACTTCCAGGGATCTACAAGGATGCACCTAGCTAAGTCTACTAGCAATAGCGTGGATCTGTAGCCTGAACTGGCCATCTCCTGTGACCAGGGAAGACTTTCAGTGCAGGGATTGGGACACAAACCCAGCCACATAACCTCCGACCTATAGTCTGTCCTGCCTATAAGATGTGCTGAGGTAAGGGTGGCACAGAGATTATGGGAATGTCCAACCAATGACTAGTCCAGCCTGAGACCCATGCCACAAGAGTGAGCCCACCCCTGACACTGCCTGGAGCACCAGGACCCAGAAGCTGGATAGCCCAGAGACCTGGGATAGAACCAAAAATGATTGGAGGAAAAAAAAGTCCATGTAATGATGCTTAATGATATTCTTCAATACTCATAGATTGGTGCCCACCCCAGTTGTCAACAGAGAGGTTTTATCCAGTAACTGACAGAAACAGATGCAGAGACCCACAGCCAAACATTAGACAGAGCTCAGGGAATCCTGCTGAAGTGAGAGAGGAAGGCTTATATGAGCCAGAGGGGTCAAGGACAACACAAGAATCCCACAAAATCAACCAACCTAGGCTCATAGGAGCTCACCGAGTCCAAACTGACAACCAGGGAGCCTGCATGGGACTGACCTAGGCCCTCTACATATATGTGACAGTTGTGTAGCTTGGTCTACTTTCAGGGTTCCTGACAGTGGGAGCAGGGCTGTTCCCTAATGCTTTGGCAGGGTTTTGGGAACCCATTTCCCATACTGGGTTGCCTTGCCCAGCCTTCCTACAAGGAGAGGTGTTTAGTCTTACTTGATACCATGTTTTGTTGATATCCATGGGAGGCCTGCCCCTCAGACATGGAGAAGGTGGATTGGTGGGGGCAAGGAGGAGGTGAGGGAGGGAATGGAAGGAGAGGAGGGAGAGGAGCCTGTGGTTGGATGTAAAATAAATACATTTAATTAACAAAAAATAAATGTAATTAAAAAGTTTAAAAAAGTTGTTTTCCACTACTTTAATTTTCTTCCGTGTAGAAATAGTTACAGAAAATTCTCTCAAGATTTTATTTTGTAAGATTTTTGTTTCTAATTGTGTGTGCGGTATGCGTGTGTGTGTGTGTGTGTGTGTGTGTGTGTGTGTGTGTGTGTGTGCATGCATGCCTGAGTGTTTTCATGCACATGAAAACACATTCTCCAAGGAGGCATCCAGTTCTCTGGAGTTGGAGCTACCGGTAGTTGTGAGCAGCCCCAAGGGGTGGTAGTAACTGAATTTATGTCCTTTGCAGGAACAGAATGGGGTTTTTGTTTGTTTATTTATTTGTTTGTTTTGTTTTTGTTTTTGCTTTGGTTTTTTCCTTGCCCTGAAAATTCTTAAAAACAAAACATCAATCCCCACCCCCAGCAATTTCATCACACCACAAGCATGCATAGGACAGCCTGCAAAGGGCACATAACCTGTGGTTCTACCATAACGAGGCTGGTTACCTGAGTTTGATTTCTCTCCATACTTTTCTGAAGCCATGTGACCTTGAAAAATGTCATAAGCCTGTTTTCAATCCATTTTCCTTACTTATGCAATACTATCTATTTAATAAGCTTGCTTGAGGATTATGTCAGATTAAGTATCCAAAGCTCTCAGAGTAAGGTCTGTTACATAGAAAGTGCTCAGTAAATATTAGCTACGTGGTTACCAGACTTTAAACTATCATGTTAGAAGCATGGTTCATTTCATAGTAGTCTCTATTTTTATTGGATGTAATCTCAGTTTACACACAATGTTAAGCTTTTTTTCATTTATCTATATGAATATCCTTTCCACATGGCTGTATAAACTTTGTGAGGAGAATATCTAATAATTACATGGAATTGTTGAATTACAGCTATTAAAACTGTCATTCTTCTTTTACGGGATCACACTACAATGATCCTTTTTTTAGAATATGTGATATTATTACTTTATAACTATAAATGATTCTGCAGTGAACATCTTGAAACATTTTGAATTAGTTCTATTGATTTTTTTGTTTAGCAAGTAGAATTGCCAAAGATAAAACATGAACTTTATACAAAATGTCATTTCAACGTAACTTTCTAAAATGGCTGTTCTGAGTCATAATATTTCAAATGTGTCAGTATTTCAAGCATCTTTTCAGTAGCAGGTATATAACCATTGGGGAAGTAAAATACTGATTTTTGAAGTTTTGCTATTTTGCTTATTTGCCATTTACATTTCTTCTTGCAGGCTTTTATATATCTTCTGTTCATGTCCTTAAATCAAATGATGGTTAATGTGTGTGCTGTACGCTAGAATCATTGATTTCTTCCTATAACATTAAGCACATATTAATACATCAAGTCTTGGCTGAAGCTATTTTAATTTTATTCTTTCCAGGAGTTTTTAAAAAAAGAGCACTGTTTATGTTTACAAATGTTAGAGTACTTAAAATAGTTGAAGCCAGGTAAAGCTACAATCCAGAAATGCTAACAGAAAAATTTGTCTCTGTCTTTACTTCACTGTAACACAACAAAACATCCATCCCTTCTCCTACAGTTAACTTTGTTGTATCAGGCACCAGCCACCCGATCCACACTAGGCATGGTGCTGGACTGTTGGACTCCATGAGTGAAAAGAAAGAGAATTCTTCTGGGGCAGTTGCAGGTAGACACATAAACAGGTGAATGCAACATAATTTCCTAAGTCCTGTGATCCAGACCATTTAATGGTTGAGTCGGAGATTTCCAGGGTGACTTGCAGTCCACAGGTGACAGGTCTGTACCCCTCTGTCCTTTGGCATTACCCTCACTCCAACTGAAGAGGATTCAGAGACTTATGCAACCTCTCATCAACCATTGTCCTGAAGCACTTTCCTCCCGAATCATTCTTTGGGTGTAGACATCACAGTGTCCTGGCTGCCCCCATATCAATTAGACCTTCTTGCTTCCAAGTTTTCTCTGCAAATACCACCCTCCCTCTAAGCTCTCAGTGTTGGTGCCCAAGCTGGAGGCTCTTGGTGCTGCGTTCCCAGCTGGCCTCATTCCCTGGGCAATCTTATACAAGCACACAGCTTCAAACAGCATCTTCATGTTGTTGTTTCCCTCCAACCTCTCTGCTGAGCTCCAGGTTTGAATATGTGATGCCCTGCTGGTTTGTATAAAGCACATTGCATGTTAAATCAGAGGTTGCTTGTTTGCTTGCTTGTTTGTTTATTTTCCTCAAGTCTGCTCTTTACAGAGATTCTCTGCCCAGCAGATGGCATCACTATGCTCTGAGTTACACAATCAAAAATTCAAACATCTAGGTCTGCCCACCCTTCCTCCCTCTCTCTTTTCCTTCTCTCCATTCCACGCTTCCTTCATATCTTCCTTTTCTTTCACCCTTGGGGATTGAACCCAGGGCTGTGTACATGCTAGACAAGAGTGCTGCCACTGAGCCCCAGCCCCAGCCTTTATTTTTGTCTGTAATAGGCCTGATTATGCTTTTGTTTGGAGGAATGTGGACTTTGGATTAGAAAAGCAGTAAAATGCTTTAAGTGGGGCTTAATGGGCCATCCTAGTAGGAACATGGAAGACAGTGGTGCTGAGGCTGATGTGAACTGTGGGGGCCTGGCTCAAGATGTTTCAGAGGATAATATTAGTATGTGGCCTAGACACTGCTCTTGTGATATCTTGGCAAAGAATGTGACTGCTTTTTGTACTTGTCTGAGAAGTCTGTCTAAGGCTGAATTGGAGATTTTTGCATTAATTGCATCGGCAGAGGAAACTTCGAAAAAGCTTAGTATTGGCTTTGTCATGTGGTCATTAGTGTTCACTCTTATGAAGAGCTATAATGAAAAGGAGCAAGCAAAAATACAAAACATACAGTTCAAGGAGAAAGGGGCCACCAGGAAGTGGGATGGAGCTAAATCCTGTGTTCAAGCAGAAAAACAGATTAAAGAAAATTCTGATGTCACATAGAATAAAGAGAGTGGTGACTTCAGGGCAGGATCCCACCCAGCTAAGCTTCCAACCTGTGAAAAGGAATTAAAGAAAAGCTTTAGAGCCGGGTGTGGTGGTGCACACTTTTAATCCCAGCACTCCCAGCCCTCCAGAGGCAGAGGCAGAGGCAGGCAAATCTCTGAGTTTGAGGCCAGCCTGGTCTCCAGATTGAGTTTCAGCACAGCCAAGCTTAGGCTGTGAAGGAAACCATCAAAACCAGAAAGCTGGTGAAGATGTAATTGAACAAACAGGCCATGTTCTGGCCCCAGTAAGCAGCAAAACTTGGCAGCTTTGGCCATGTGGTTCTGGCTTTAGAGTCAAGGATACAAGAAAGGGGCTATGGAATCTCCCTCTGTGACTAAAGAAGTTGTTGAGGCCAGGCATGTGGCAGGGGTGTCCCTGCATGGACACCTAGAGAGGCCATTGTGTGAAGCTGTGAAGGTGAAGCCTGGATTGCCTTGGAGACCCCAAAATATTGGAGATGCCAGAGCCATGGAATACCTACAGAGGAGAGCTGTTAATGGGGAGTGAAACCAGCCCAAGAGAAAGAAGTGTGTTGTAATCAACAAAGCTGAGGGGAGTTGGAGATCTGAAAAGCATTTTGACATTAGAGATGGAGATGCAGAGTTTGGCATTTTCCCAGCTGGTTTTTTGGCCTTACTTTGGTACAGTATTTCCTCACTATGCTCCCTTTTGGAATTGTAACATATATCATATGCCATTATATGTTGGAAGTATGTGATTGTTTTTTTCATTTTGATTTTACAGGAATTATAGTTAAGAGATTGCATGAATCTCAGAAGAGACTTTGGACTTCTATACAAATTTGAGACTGTTGCAGACTAAGGGGACTTTTAAAGTTGGACTTAATACATTTCTGCATTATGGTATGATATGGCTACAAGCTTTTGGGGGTCAGGGAGTGGAATGCGGCTTTTTGAAAGAAAATGGCCCCCAGAGGCTTATAGGCAGTGGCACTATTAGGTGTGGCCTTGTTGGAATAGGTGTGGCTTTGTTGGAGGAAGTGGGTCACTGTGGGGGTGGGCTTTGAAGTCTTAAATGCTCAAGCCAGGTCTAATGTAACATTCACTTCCTGCTGCTTGCTGATCCAGATGAATAGCAATGCCTTTTTCATGAACAGTAAATCGCTATCAGGCCTGGGCAGACATCTCAGTAGGTAAAAGTTCTTGCTGTGCAAGTCTGAGAACCCAAGTTCCAACCCCCAGAACCTATAAAAAGCCAGGCATGGCTGTGTGTGCCTGTAACTCCTTAAGGTGCATCTAATCTCATCTCAGAACTCTCCTTCTCCAGCACCGTATCTGCCTGCATGCCGCCATGCTTCCTGCCATGATGATAATAGACTAAGCCTGTGAAACTGTAAGCCAGCTCCAATTAAATGTTTTCCTTTATAAGAGTTGCCGTGGTCATGGTGTCTCTTCACAGCAATAGAAACCCTAACTAAGACAAAGGCCAGCTCCTCATTATTATATCTGACTGTGAAGTGAAATTAATTTTTCTAGCTGACTTTCCTATTTCTGTTCCTATGTCTTTCTAATAAATTTTCCACACATGGGTGGATTATTTTTCAAAACATAAATGTGTTTAGTCAACTTGGCTTAATACTCTCCCATGGGTTACTTTGAAACCAAGAACAAGGGAAGTCCTTACCCAAGCTTACTGTTGGGGTTTGAAGGAGAATGCCGCCATAGACTCAAATATTTGAATGTTTGGTCTCCAGTTGGTGGAACTGTTCGGGAATAATTAGAAGTACGGCCTTGTTGGAGGAGATATCTCACTAGGAGCCAGCTTTGAGGTCTCAAAAGTCCATGCAAATCCCAATGAACTCTTTTTGCCTTGTGCTTGTGGGTTGAGATGTGAGCTCAGTGAGCTACTCCAATACCATGCCTGCCTGCCATGTTCCTCTGTCATGATAGTCATGAACTCCAACTCCTTGGAACTGTGAACCCCAAAGTAAACGCCTTCTTCTATAAGTCGTCTTAGTCACCATGTTTTAACACAGCAATGGCCCCTTCTCAACTGTGAATCACCCTGTTCAGTCCACTTAGCCAAGCTGCCTGGACTTGCTCCCTCTTATGCACCAGTTGACCTCCATTGAGATCTTTGCACTTGTCATTTATTCTGCCCAGAATCATGCTCTCCTAGTTCTTCATGAGGCTCATTTCCTTATCCCAAGAAAGGGTACCTTCAAAGCAAAGACATTCCCAGACCTTCCTGTGGAAACTGAAGTCAATCTGCTTAGCCATTTCTCATTCCTTTACCTTTTGATATTTCCTCTATGTTTCTCTCACTACTTAAATTTTAATATTTGTTTACTCTGTTATTTGTTTCCATGCCCAAATATAAGCCTCTTAAGGGTAGAAGGTTTGTCTATTCTATTTACAGTAGCATCCCTGATGCGTGCATAGTCTCAATATTTATTCAATGAATGAATTTTAAAACATCTCTAAAGAAGTCCCCTCCCCTGTGTGTGCGTGTTTTGTGTTGTGGTGTTTGTGTGTGTGTGTGTGTGTGTGTGTGTGTGTGTGTGTGTGTGGTATATGCATGAGGTACATGAGTATGCAGGTATACCCACTGGTGTGGCACACATGGGCTGGACTGAGCAGGATGGGGGGTATCTGCCTCTAGGGCTTTCCACCTTATTGCCTTGAGACAAGGTCTTTCACTTAACCCAACTTGCACCATTTAGGGTATAATGTCTGGCAAGTGAGCTCTTGAGACCCACCTTCAGGAGTTACAGGCACATATGGCCATGCTTGGCTTTTAGTAGGGGGTTGAAACTTGGATGCTCAGACTTGCACAGCAAGAACTCTTACCTGATGAGCCACTTTCCCAGGCCTGATAGCAATTTATTGCTCATGGAAAAGGCATTGCTTTTTCATGTTCTACCTGTAGTTGTCCTGAGATTCTCTGAATGTTTCTGCAGGTGCTGGACCTTGAGTAGCACTTTCCTATCCTATTGTGCAGCTGTTTCCTGTGAATTGAAACAATCCCTAGTGGGGTGAGGGTTTTTTTTGAGGTAGGAAGAGGCTCAGGACTCAGGAAGATAAAGTTATAAGGCTTTGAAAGCTCATAAAAGTTACACAATCCACAAGTAATTACTTGGGGAAGAGGAGATTGTTCTCTGGCACTGACTCCAAGTTGTGTAGGGACCTTCAGAGATGCAGCTTTTGTGAACTGACCCTGTAAGAAACCCCTCAAGCATGCTTTTATAAGTACATCCAAATAAAGTCACAGTCGACGGAGCTAGACTTGAGCAAATCTTTTCTTAGGTCTATCATTGGTGTTCTATCTGGGATGAGCAACCATTTTTATCTCTCCCCAGCACAAGTCACACAGAACCCATGAATAGAATGATCTTTGCTGATTCTGACTGTTTGAAGCAGCATTCATACCTGGTCAAGGAACAGCCAATTTATAGTTTTATTATTGACTAATTGGCGTGGTTTGAGAATTCAGCAATTGCTATTTAGTTAGTTCAAAGTCTATTTCTGGGAGAATTGAGGTGCTGCCAGCTCCCATAGCCTTTACTGTCTTTCATGTAACAATAGGGTTTTTAAAATATCTTGCGTATTTGACAATAGAGGATAGAGTAAATACACACTATGGGATGCTGTATAGTAATCGAAATGATGCAAATAAAGATTGAAATAAGTTATCATTCTATAACATGTATTGTTGAATGACAAGAAGAAACAATATTATTATATTATGCAATATCACTTCAGTTTTGCTAATTTCCTCTGTGTATACACATATGTACATAATACATTCACATATAATTTTCATTAAAATTATATTGTTTAGAACCTTTCCACAAAAAAGGCACTCTGAAATTTTATGCATTGCTTAAAATTAGATATTGCACTGTATGCATGGTGTATGAAACTATATATAAATGTAGTTTATGTACAGTATACATACTTACATCAAGCAACAAATCAGAATATGTTTTCTCTTCAAGCACACATGCATGAGTCTGTTTTTCTAATTCTTTGTCAGCCCTCCAACTACAATTTCAGTTCAAAATCTGAAGTCTGACTTTATGATTACCATTTGAAAATTTTGCCAAATATCTTATTTTTATTCTAAAGAAAAAAAAACAACAGAGAAAATAAGTCTAAGGGCAACTATATCATTTTCTTAGAAATAAATAAATTAGTCCAGTTGTTTTAGAATCATATTATGGGATAATGGGAGCTCCATTTGAACATTTCCTTTCATTTTATAAATTCAAATTTATCTCTGTTTAGATTGTAGTGTCCTCTTCTTTAACTGAAATTCTGCATTTTGCATACAAAGTAGGAAATTCAGCTATTGTGTAATAAATCACTTAGAGACCAGTTTATTATAAGTGTTCAATTGTTAACACCTTAGGCTAACAAACATTTGCAATAATAGCTTAAAGATGAAATATAAGACAGTAATGAATGCATTTTGAGTAGAGAAGTAAAATCACCGGGCCTAGTATGTATTTAATTAGGAATGCCCTCAAGTTATTTAAAACTCAAGTTTATCCATACCTTAAAAAAATTATTTACCTGCCTAATATTTTTAGAATATCTGCTGTACCAAGTACTAACAAGAAATGAACTGGACCTTTTCAAAGATAATTACATGATCTATTAACAAATTAAAACTATGACATATATGATTGTAGCATGAATCCTAATTGGTCTTATTAATAAAAACCTGGAGCCAGATATCTGGGTAAAGGCTGAAAGATCAGAGAGACAAAGGAACAAGACACAGCCACCTCTTACCTCACCAACTCCTCAGCTGAAAAGACTAAGCTCCTGTCTCCTCCTGCCTTATATTCATTTCTCTGCCCTGTCTCACTTCCTGTTTCAACCTCCCTAGTGCTGAAATTAAAGGCGTGTGTGCCTCCCAAGTACTGGGAGCAAAGGCATGAGATCCCAAGGGCTGGGATTAAAGGTGTGTGCCACCACTGCCTGGCCTCTGTGGCTAACTAGTGGCTGGCTTTGCCTTCTGATCTTCAGGCAAGCTTTATTTGTTAGATCATACACAAAATATCACCGCATGTGATGGCTAGTTTTATGTCAACTTGACACAAGATAAAGTCATTTGATGAGAGGGAACCTCAATTAAGAAAATGCCTCCATAAGATCAGGCTGTAGGTAAGCCTGTAAGGCATTTTCTTAATTAGTGATTTATGGGGGAGGGCCAGACCCCAGCCCCTTGTGGGTGATGTTATCCCTAGGATGGTGGTCCTGGATTCTAGAAGAAAGCAGGCTAATGCAACTGGGACCCTTTTTCTCCTCCTTTCATCCAGCCTTGATATAAGAATTGTGTCTAGTCTTACTGTAATTTGTTATGTTATGTGTCTTAGTTAGGGTTTCTGTTGTGTGAAGAGATACCATGACCCTGGCAACTCGTATATAGGATTTAATTGGGTGGCTTAGAGTTCAGAGGTTTAGTGCATTATCACCTTGGCAGGATATGGTGGCATGCAGACAGACATGGTGCTGGAGAAGGAGCTGAGAGTTCTACATCTTGATCCAAAGGCAACAGGAAGTGAATTGAGTGTCACATTGAATGAAGCTTGAGCAAAGGAGACCTCAAAGCCCACCCCCACAGTGACATGCTTCCTCCAAAAACACCACACCTACTCCAACAAAGCCACACTTCCTAATAGTGCCGCTCCCTATGAGTTTACAGGGGCCAATTACATTCGAATTACCACACCTTGTTTGGTTGATATCCCTGGGAGGCCTGCTCCTTTTTTTTTGAAGGGAAACAGAGGAGGAGTGGATCTGGGGGAGAGGGGAGGTAGCATGGGGACTGAGAGAGTGGAGGCAGGGGAAACTGCAGTTGGGATGTAAAGTATGAGAGAAGAATAAGAGGGAAAAAAATGAAGCAAAAGAGAACAGTGTGAGCAAGCCAGGAGGAGCAAGCCAGTAAGCAGCACTTCTCCATGGCCTCTGCATCAGCTCCTGCCTCCAGGTTCCTGCCTCCAGGTTCCTGTCATGTTTGAGTTCTTGTCCTGACTTCCTTTGATGATGAACAGTGATATGGAAGTTTAAACCAAATGAACCATTTCCTCCCCAAGTTGCTTTGGTCATGGTGTTTCACCACAGTAATAGAAACCCTAACTAAGACAACACATATTAGGAAACAGCAGGAGAAATCGACATGAAAGAGGATATTATCGATGAGGATCATTCTTCTGTCTTACAAAGGAATACTGACAGCTTCTAAAGCCCACTGACCTGAAGCGCCCTGGCAGGAGGTGAAATTTCTTAGTAGTTAATGGGAACTGACCATATAACCCATACAAATATTTTTTAAAGTCCATATCTGTGTTTCCTGTAGTACATACCACATACTATAGGTTTGTGGAAGAGGAATTAGAGCAGGACCAAGATTTGCTGACCTGAAAGGTCACCCAGACAGTGTTGCTCTGTCCAGAGAATGAGCTAAGAGAGCTATATTTTCAGTTTCAAATGAGTGAGTTTATCAACTATGTGTAGCCAGCAAAAGTAAAAGAATAAATTGAGGGTAACAGATAGATAGTAGACCGTTATTGAATTGGATACTTACAGTATCCGGCAGAAATGACTGGGGAATCCCTGCTGAAGCAGTCATGCTGGGGCTCCTACCTGAGTCACAGACAGAGCAGAGTTTTCTCTCCACAGTCAAGCTTCCAGCTTCTCATTTCTATCGGAGGCTTTTTTCATGTCATGGGATTAAGCCATAGTAACCTCAGCTGGAAATGGCTTACCTTATAGCTGTTCTTAATTTTAAGAATGTTTATTACATTTTATGTATTTGTGTGTGTGTGTGTGTGTGTGTGTGTGTGTGTGTGTGTGTGTGTTCTCACATGCCACAGCATACTTGTGGATGTCAGAGGACAACTTTCAGGAGTCAATAGTGCCCTTCTGCCATATGGGTCCCAGGGATTGTGCTCAGATCATCAGCCTTGGTGGCGAGCACCCCTAGCCACTGGCCATCTTGTTGGCCCAAAGGCACAAAGTATTTCATGTCCCGAGCCGTTTGTTGCTTCTTTCCTCCCTGTTGTGGAGTCATGGAGTTAGCTCGACCAGGACAAGGGATCTCAGAGGACAGCTCAGACAAACACGTTGCATCTGGGGCAAGGGCGCCTGTCTCTTGTTCTCAGATTTAAGCTCCCATCAAGCACGAAGACACATGACAGCTTATCACTATAGTTTATATTACAGGCGTGCTCTCAAGAACCCCCAGTGTCGCAGCTCAGATGGTCACTGCTGTCAGTTGACCATTCCGACCTTTATGCAATAGAGTCCTGAATGAAAGACAGGGCAGAAGGGCAGGGACTAAGTACCAATTACAAGAAAGTTAACATCTATTTATTGTATCCCTTCTATATGCCACACATGCTTTTTAATGAGCTAATCTTTGCAAGAACTTTCCAGCAGATGTCCTCATAATTTAAAGAGGAGCAAGAATTTATAATAACCCAAAATAATGAAGGGCTTGTTCAAAGTTCCTTAAAGGTCTGTAGTTGAAACTCAAGTCTTTCAAACTCCAGATCTAGCACAGTTTTCATGTGTCTCAGCGCTAGTAACAGAATATCTAGGTGTGTGGGGCACGGGGAAAGCCGCTGTAGTAGATGGCGTGGATGTCTTATACTAAAATAACAAGAACAAAATTCACTACCAAATAAAGCCTGCTGGTGCTATCTGAATCTGGAACTGTGTTAGGATTTACTGGTGGAAACTCAGCTATCCCAAATCTACCCCAAATGCGTCTTTCTTTTCTTCTCCTTTCTCCTTTCTGCTCTTCCCTGCACTTAGCTCAGGAGAAAATGCAGCACATCCCCTGGATGCCAAGACCAGCGAGTTGGCCTTAGAGGTTCTTTGGCTTGCAATACAGTTGCATCATGTCCTTTCTTACCTGGCCCTCACGCTAGTGAGCTACATTTTCCTACTCCTCAACTTTGGGCTTAAACACATAACTTGTTTTGGCCACGAGGATCTTGGTAACACAGAAAAGACCAGAAATGTGCTTCAACATTCATCTTGGCCTCTTATGTTCTAGAATTTCAGAATAAGAGCATGGTCTAAATAGTTATTTACTAGAATCAACATACTTGGGACCAATGTGGAATGACCTTATAGAGGAAGCCAAGGTAAGCTAGCCTACAGCTCGAAATAGAGTCCAGATTAACCAAACTATGTACCTAAAGACCTATAATGTAAGAATAAATGTCACTGAATGTTTAGTGTATACACACACACACACACACACACACACACACACACACACACACACACATTAATATTGTACTTCCAGGCCACCAATATAGACATGATATGCACTGAAATTTACTGGATGTGCAGAAAAAGAAGAAAACTATTTGTTTTTTTTTTTCCTTTCTGAGTTAATCAATAGAGAAACTCACAAAAGAAGTTTCCAGGATGAAGGGGCCTGGGTTCATGGCCTGAGCATGAGGGACGACAGAATGATTGCTGTGTTTACTTGCTGGACCAGGGTGAGCTGCAGGGTGAAAGGTGGAGGAAATTCCTGCCAGGGAAAGTGTGCTTCTCCAGCCAGACTTGTAAGCTCCATCCTAAAAGCCAAGCAAAGGCTGCCTGTCACTGGAAATGGGCTAAGGAACAAAGGGATAAAGCAATGGCTGTCTTGGCTCTCTGCCCTGCAGCCTTACAAGGGAAATTAGTGAATTGCCAAACGTAGCTGTCATGTTACTAAATCGACCTCATCTTACTTCATATCCCTGTAGAATACCACCTTCAGCTAAATAGGGCTTAGGCTTTATTAGAAATACTGGTATAGTTTGCTTATGAAATAAGCTGTAGATTAAAGTCACTGGAACAAAGGATTAAAAATGAAGTTGCTCAAGGCAGTTTTTGTCTCACTCTAGATCATTGCCTGATGAAGGAATTACCACAGCGATATATTATTCATAGTTTTGCAGGTGGGATTTACTATAATAGTTAATGAAACACATATGAAGCTTATCATAAAATACGCTGGTGTGGTGTGTCTGATACCCCGAAGGATCTTGGCACCAGTACTGAGGCTCTGCTACAGGATGACAAAGATGCCGTTAGCAGCAGGTTTATTTCAAGAGGGACAACTTTGTGGAGCAGACAGCAGGACTGTTTGCTTTAATAGGGCTTGCCTAGAGATGTCCAGTTATTCCTGGCTTAAGCCATAGATTTCCTCATGGTGCTAACTCTCATTTATTTACTTTGTGCTGTGGGATAATACTCTTGTACACTGGTTTAATAAAATGCTGATTGGCCAGTAGCCAGGCAGGTCGTATAGGAGGGATAAACAGATAAGGAAAGTTCTGGGAAGAGGAAGGCTGAGTCAAGAGACGCCAGTGAGCCACTCAAGGATCTACATGTAATGGGATGCAGGTAAAGCCATGGAACATGTGGCGATACATAGATTAATAGTTATGAACTAATTTAAGATATAAGAGCTAGTTATCAAAAAGTTTGAGCCATGGCCATGCAGTTATAATTAATATAAGCCTCTGTGTGTTTACTTGGGGGATGCGAGTGTGAGAGATTTGTCCCGGCTGCCAGCAGGCCGAGACACAGGAAATATTCCAGCTACAACTTTGAGTCCTTGAACTTCTGATGCAGAAAGCTGTGTGTTATTGGTGAGGATCCTTCTGCCTCTTCAGCTATGTAAATGACCCATCCTATGACTGAGTTAAGTCTCAAATAATTCCTTTGTTGTGCACAGAAGGGTTTTTTCTTTTAGTTCTTACAGTCATATGTTATATGATTATAAGTACAACTTATCAGTGCCATACAACTATTAGGGGGCAGTGAGACTGGAGGTAATGGTAGTCATTAGATAAACAGGAACTAGGGTCTTTGAGATATCTCAACAAGCATTGACGTTAGCTATGTAAGCCCAGAGACCTGGCTTCAATCCCTAGGACCCACATAAAGGCCAAGGAGAGAAGTGACTCCCCAGGCTGTCCTCTGACCTCCATGCCATGTCATGTGCCACATGCAGGACATATACAATAATAATAAACAAATTTTATTTTTAGAAATGAAAGAAACCAGAAACATTGTATCTGAGTGCCTCTCTTCTGTTCAAGCTATGAAACCTCACTCTGATCAAGTATTTGCATATTGAAGCAATTAACTCTTCTAAATTGGAACTCAAAATGTTGTACATAAAATTAAGGGCTATGATGCTACATCCTTGTATACAAGAAATAATCACAGGCTTCCTTGAAACCACAGATTTGCCTCTTTGTTCTAAAGCTTGGAAGCCTGATGTAGACCTAAAATCAAGGTGCTGGTGGACTGCTTGGCTCTTGGAGTCTGTGGAGAAGGTCTCCTTTCATTTTCCAGATCCCAAGGCTGCCCAGGATTTTGTTCAGTGACTCCCTTTCTTCTTTGAAGTCAGCAACAGCCAGTTGCTGCTTCACTTGACACTAACTCTTCCAGCTCCCTCTTTAGTACTCAATCATTCTCAGATTGCATTGGCTCTCCCTTATAAACCAGGACAGTTCCCCCTGTTTTGAGGACTGATTTATAAACTTTTGTGTGGTGTTTCACAAATAGTACTGTAGGTTTCACTTACAAGCTAAAGGTAACTTGAAAATTAGATGGTCTCCAGCAAATGACTTGTTTAAAAAAAAAAGAAAGAAAAGAAAGTGAACAGAAAGGCTCTGAGTGACAACTATTTTTTAGGGTTTTTTGTTTGTTTGCTTTAAAGCTCTGTCTCAATTTTCTGGAATCCTAGGTTTGAGCTCTGCAAATAGCCATGTTTTCAAGCAATCATCTTGATTCCTATGTATCCAGTTCTCTCTTCCCCTTTCTTTTTTATTTCTTTCTTTTTAGGTATGATGTGTGTGTTCAGGTGGGTGTGTGCATGTGTGTACATGGAGGCCAGAGGTCAATGTGAGGTGTTTTCCTCGTTGATATCCACCTTACTTTTTGAGACAGGGTCTCTCACTTATCCTGGAGTTTATTGATATACTAGGCTAGTCAACCATTGAGCTCCAGGAATCCATGTGTGTCTGTTCCACCATAGACATGTACCTCCATGGCGGGCTTTTATGTAATTGCCCAGGATCTAAACTCAGATCCTCATATATGTGCAGCAAGCACCAACTGAGCTATCTCTCTAGGGCCTCTAATACTTTCTTCATTGCTTCCCATTTCCTTCAATGCATCTGAATTTCTAGTAATCCCTACTCCATCTTTTCCTCTTTGTTCCTAGAGTAAGTCATCACTTACATTCATACCTATCTCTTGATCTTACATCCTAACCTGCCCCTGATTCCATGGTCATATTGTTTCTAGTGCCATAGTTTCTAGAAGAGGAGAAAGAGGAGAAGAGGAGGAGGGGAGAGGAAAAATGCTGTTTAACTGACTCCCTATTTTCGTTAGAACAGTTTACAATCAACTTTAACAGGGCTAACCATTTCCTCTACCTGACTGTTGGGTTTCAGATTCATCTCACAATACTCTGCCATTGTCATGCTCTGCATGGCTTCAGGAATTGACCTAAATGAGAAGACAAGGGAATGAAGAAAGGATAGACACACAGACAATCATACAGGAAAGTTGGGAGGTAGTCTGTGCTCACTCTCATAGAGGACACTATTGACAGCAGCAGCAGCAGCAACTAGAAACTCAGCTTGTTTATCTGAATTGAGGAGGTAGGTTTATTGTACACATCCAAGTAAGGAGGCAGCTTCAGGGTATACCGGTAAATAAGGAAGCAGATTGAATTAACCTTGTTGGGAGGGTTGGAGTCTTTGCAGACCAGCTGTTTCAGGTTGCTGTCATCCAAAAGGAGAAAGCTGTGGTTGCTAGGTTTTGCACTCCCTGTCAATCACTCATAAACACTCATACCTGGACTAGAGGAAGACTTTGCCATGCCTCTTAGTCTCACCCAGGGAAGATTTTGTCACTCCTGTGGGTTTAAGGCATTGGGGTCCCTGATATGGCCATACCCATGTCAACAACACACATTCACTCAAGACTTCATCTGTTTCTTACACATTCCCTCAAGGTTCCCTCTGCTCCAAAGACACCTTCCATTCCCTCTTCAAATTCTAATATCTTAATCTGTTTTCTGTTACTAAACCTGAATGACCACAAGTGAATAAATTATGAGTAACAGAGATTTATTTTAGCTCACAGTTCTGGAGACTAGGTAGTCCAAATGTATCTTCACTTGTCAAGGGCAGTCTTTTTTTTTTTTTTTTAGACAGGGTTTCTCTGTGTAGTTTTGGTGCCTATCCTGGATCTAGCTCTGTAGACCAGGCTGGCCTCAAACTCACAGAGATCCTCCTGGCTCTGCCTCCAGAGTGCTGGGATTAAAGGCATGTGCCACCACTGCCCAGCTCTCAAGGGCAGTCTTATTGCACTATAACAAAGCAGAAGACGTGGAATGGTGAGATAGAGAAAGAATGCTAGATTGGGTCTCTCTTCCTCCTCACAAATCCATTAATGCCATTATAGGGGCTCTACCATCATAATCTTGTGTAATTATGCACCATATGACTCTATTTCCTCATATCATCAATCTATGAATTCAGGGATTAACTTTCCACCACTTAAAGTTTCAGAGCACACATTCCCCCACAATCTTGAGAAGTTCTGAGTTTCTGTAGGCTCCTTGTTTTTACATTGTTCTCTTTGCAAGAATAAGTGAATGCTTGGGAATGCCTTAAACCTCTTCCTTCCTCCTCCCCTTCTTGCATTGGCAAATTCCAATTCTTTTGTATTAGCCTGGGTTTTTTTTTTTTTTTTTTTTGAGGAACAGAATTGATAGCATGAATATATGGGATTTATTAGAGTGGCTTATAGGCTGTGGTCCAGCTCATCCAACAATGGCTGTCTTCCAACAGAAAAGCTAAGAACCTCATAGTTATTTAGTCCCTGAAGCTGGATGTCTCAGTGGGTCTTCAGTCTACACTGGAATCCTGACGAAGTAGCTTTAATGCCAGTGAAGGAATGCCTCAGCAGCTGGATAGATGAACTTGCTATGGAGAATAAGGGCAAGTAGGTGAAAAGCAAAAGCTTCCTTCTTCTGTGTCTTTTTTTATATAGGTTGCTACCTGGAGGTATGGCCCAGATTTAGGCTGGGTCTTCTGATCTCAAATGATCCAATCAAAAATATCCTTCATGAGCATGCCCAGTTGGTTAGGTTTTAGTTTATTACATATTCAAGATGACAACGGAGATTAGCCATCACATCCCCCAACGTTCAGGTAACTTTTATTTTTATCTTTAAAATTGTATTTTTTTAAAATAATCTGCATGTATGATGATGATGGTGGTGGTGGTGGTGGTAGTGTGTGTGTGTGTGTGTGTGTGTGTGTGTGTGTATACACTGGTTAATTTTGTCAAGTTGACACTAACTAGAGTCACATGGAATAAGGGAACCACAACTGAGGAATTGCCTCCATCAGATTGTCCCGGGGACAGGTCTATGGGGGCATTTTCTAGAATGACAAGTGACATGGAAGGGCCCAGTTTACTGTAAGTGATGCCACTCCTGGGCAGGTGGTCATACGTTGTATAAGAAAGCTGAGCACACCATGGAAAGCAAGCCAGTAAGCAGTGTGCTTCTGTGGTTTCTGCTCAAGCTGCTGCTTGACTTCCTTCCCTGGCTTCCCTTGATGATGGACTCTAACATGTAAGATAAAAAAATCCTTTTCTCCACAACTTTCTTCTGGTCAGTGTTTTATTACAGCAATAAAGAAAAGAAAGGGGACAGAGTCCACCAGGTTTATCTCAATCCTCGGGGGAGTCTTTGCCCTGGAGGAGATGGAAATGGGGGGTGAGCCGGGGGGAGGGGGGCGGAGC
>CABHPP010117138.1:0-26234 GCA_902168425.1 Peromyscus attwateri | reverse complement strand
TCTCTCTGAATTTGTTTTTTCTGAACATTTTATTTAAATGAGAATATATGTCGTTTACTAACTGAGCTCTTTCATTTTGCACAATGTTTTAACAATTTATCTCATATCAGTTTGTTTCATTTGTATAGTTGAAAAACATGCCATTTGTATATATACCATCAGTTTTTCAGTCATCAGCCAAAGGACCTTCAGATCATCTCTGCCTTTGGTTATTATTAATCAAGGCTGTTTAACAACATTAGTGTGCCAGGCAGTGGTGGTGCATGCCTTTAATCCCAACACTCGGGAGGCAGAGGCAGGTGGATCTCTGTGAGTTCGAGGCCAGCCTGGGCTACAGAGTGAGTTCCAGGACAGGCTCCAAAGCTACACAGAGAAACCCTGTCTCGAAAAACAAACAAACAAACAAACAAAAAACCCCAACATTAGTGCACAAATTTTTGTATACACATATATTTTTGTTCCACCACAGTTCCTAGAAATGGTACTGACAGGTTATATGGTAGCTCTCATATTTTTAAGTATATATGTCAATTTGCTTTTTAATGCATTTTCAATTGAGATAGACTTTTGTCACTTTCACCCATCCTTTTTCTCTCCAGCTCCTCTAAGGTACTTTCCCTCTACCTGCTCTCATCCCCCATCTGAAGTTGATAGCCTCATTTTCTTTGATTATTATTGTTACATACGTATGTATGCATATATATGCATAAATATATAAATGCAACCTGCTGAGTCCATTATTGTTGTTTGTGTGAATATGGTTTGGGGGCTTACTACTCTGCATTGGATGACCAATCAGGGGCTCATCCCTGAGAGAACTAATTCTCCCTCTTGCATCAGTTATTAGTTGTCCATAGTTCTTTGTCTAGGAGCAGGAACCCATGAGATTCCCCCTCCCCATTAGCATGTCCATTGATATTGTTTAATGCATCCATTTCTAGGAGAGACTTTTCAAGAAGACTTCCTGGTATTCTGGCCCTTACAGTCTTTCTGCTCCCTCTTCTGAGGTGTTCCCTGAGTCATAGATGCATGAACTGTGATAATTAGCTGCATCTTTTAGGGCTGGGCTCCCCACAACCTGTGGATTTCTGCATTGTGTCCCACTGTGCTTTTCTGTGATGGTCTCTATTTGCTGTAAGAAGAGGCTTCCTTGATGAGAGTGGTAGCCACACTTACATCTGAGGATTAGTAGGGTTCCACTTCAATTCCTAGAAATGACATTGACAGCTTGTGTGGTAACTCTTGACTTTTTAAAACCTGCCAGGGTGTTTTCTAAAGCAGTACACTTTGCTTTTATAGTCACTGTTTCAAGTTAGTGAAGCCAAGGAGTAGGCCTTAGGAGTTCAACCCTTTGTACATAAGTGCCAACACAATTTGCAGGGGAAGTGTGTACATGAGAACAGTTGGAATTACTTTCTTGTGGAAACTCTCCAGGACTCCTTCACCACTGTGCTCTTCAGAAGTAAGTCATTTGCTGATTCCTCACTTCGAATTGCTCTGAATCAACAAAACCGGCCCCTGTTCACAGTCAGACTCTCCTGAACAGATAGACAGAGGAGTCGCCCCACTTTTTAGTAGGGTCACTTTGGGGAGTAGCTACCTTTTTGAAAAAACTTGAATTCTTTCTCTGTGAAATGGGATTGTGCCTACCTCTAGGTGTTTCTGAAGGTATTAGACTTGGATCCCGTCAGAAAGACACTGGCCTAGCATTTCTAAGTGCTCAGTGAATATTAATTATTGCTGTCGTTATCACTGTTAGGTTATTAATAGCAAGAAATGTTTTTTGGGAAAATGTATTTAGAAGATTAAATGAAATCTATTTTAACTAACAATCAGATTCTTACTTTAGGAAATGAAGTCATTCATAATAAAAACTTTCTTAAGGTGAAGAAAGAATAGGGGATGACTGAAAAAAAGCAATTGAAATTATTCTTTAAAAGAAAACTCTAATTTTATGTGTGTAAGTGTTTTACATGGATTTATATCTGAGCACCACGTGCATTGCTGCAGAGACCCAGAAGAGGGTGTTGTAGCCTCTGGAACTGGAGTTATAGGTGGCTGGTTGTGAGCTGCCATGTAGATACTGACATTTGAACCCGGATCCTCTGGAAGAGCAACCAGTGCTATTAACTGCTGAACCATCGCTCCATCCCTTGAAATTATTTTTTTCATAATTTTCTTTTATCTTTGATATCTATTACAACCAAAGCATTTTTCTTTTCCTTTCCTAATGCAAATTAAGTTTAAATGAAGATTTCTAAAGGCTAAAATAGAATGCTAAGCAAAATCATCATCCCTGTTAGCACTTAGGCTATCTTTTAAGGAAGAACTGAGTAAACCTTTCCAGAATGTTTGGAAAACATTTGATTGCACAATATGGCACCAACTGTCACATTTCCCTTTAATTTTTCTTATCTTTTTATAGCTAATGATCAAATAAAGTTATTTTTTTTTCTAGTAATATTTTCCCACAAGGTAATGCTCTAAATACATTGCAGATAGAATATTGGCAACAAAATGCAAAAATTAAACATAAACACATGTATAAACAATTGAAGACAAAAATGAAAATAACCAAGAAAGTTACTGAGCAGTTTGATCAGATACTCTGTTAGTACTTTGTCCTAAATAAGCTGTCCTGTTATCTTGTCTGGGGCATCTTAGTAAGCATTGCATGATTTCTAGCTTTAGAGGTGGGGCAGGGTGGAGGTGTTGATAATCAAGATTATCCTGTTGTAAGCTTTTCAACCAGGCCACCACTGACATTTTAGATTGGTAATTCTTGGTCTTGGGGGCTCTGCTGTATGTTGTAGTCTCCTCGGCAACGTCTCTGCCTCTGCCTCTGCCCTACACCTCTAAAATGTTAGTAGTTCCCACACATGTAAACCACTAGCATAGTGTTTGGGGAAATGTGCTTTAGAATATATGGAGCACTCAAGGAAGAGAAGGTCTTTTGTTTCCGTAGGTGTGGGAAATCATTATTTGAACAACAGATTGACAGAGATTGTAACATCTTGTCTAATGTGAATTTTCAAGAGGAGAACATATAACCTATCTTAACTTACTTGCCCACAGCTCCCTTTACAAAGGGCAGCTTGCAGGGTAGAGCAACCCTTCATCCCCTCGCTCAACTGTGTCTTTTTCCAGGTTGGAAATGGAGGCCTAGGAAGGTTCCTTGCCCAGAGGCTCTGCATTACCTAATTGCTAAGTGATCACTTACCTTTCTTTTACTCCTGTGGTAGGCCCTGGGAAGAAAACAACAATTTGCAGAAGAGATGAATGGTGGCCCAGTAACTACAGCTCAGTGTGGTTATAGTGCCGAAGGGGGTGGGGCAGACAGGATGCTCAGAGAGCTTCTAGGAAGAGCCTTTCACTTGAATTCTGTAGAGAGCTGAGCCTGCACTGAGCAAGTGTCAGTCAATAGACTGACTGAAGAGGCTGACTTTGTGTTCCAGTGCTTGTTAATGGAGACTAGGAACTGAATGTTGTGTAAACTGAGGACTGCTCCATAGTATGCCTAAGAGGAAGGTTTTATTGTAGATACAAAAGGGGGAACAGCCAGAGGCACTTGGAAAAGTCCAGAGCATAGAGAGAAAGATGTAGACTGAACATGGACAGCAGACTGGACATATCAGAGACTCTGAAATGTGTAACAGGTACTTGTGATTCTTAAGGAGCCTGGGGCCAGCATGAGTTTTGGTATGCTAATATTCTGCCAGTGATAGGGAAGTGACTCCTTTTGGCCGAGGGGAACTAACTTCACAAGTTTGTGAGGAACACTGGCTTTTATCTACTGCTGGGAATCTTTCTATAGTCTAGGTTGAGCCCATTTCTGGATATTTGGACTGCCTTTTGGAGTTTGGGGAACTGGAATTTCCTTTGGACCTGACATGTGAGCATCCCAGGGACACAGAGCCAAGAACAAACCCTGTGAGTATCAGTGTTTAAGGACACAGACAGACAAGTGAACCCAGTAAAGCCACAAGGGGGAGGCCAGCTGCAGGTGAGAGTTTGGGTTTGAGTACCATCTCCCCTCTCGCAGCCTGTGTGACATCGGACACAGGACTGCTGTTCAAAGGCTCAGTCGATGCAGGGAGGGCATGTCTCAACTTAAGAATCTTAGCTGAAGCCGGGCGGTGGTGGCGCACACCTTTAATCGCAGCACTCGGGAGGCAGAGGCAGGCGGATCTCTGTGAGTTTGAGGCCAGCCTGGTCTACAGAGTGAGTTCCAGGAAAGGCGCAAAGCTACACAGAGAAACCCTGTCTCAAAAAAAAAAAAAAAAAGAATCTTAGCTGAAGTCTATGAAATACAGAATGCCGTGCTTGGCATACAGGTGCTCAGTAAATACTGGGTGATGTTGTTCTTATCATCAAATAAAACAAGGACTCAGAAATACCTCTTGCCTTTAGAAGGTCATCAAGATTGTGGGTGGCCTTGGCAGAAATCACATTGTGGGATGGTTTGAAAAGAAAGGTGAAAGGAAGGCTTTGAGTTCAGAACTTTCTCGGGTAGTTGTGAGTGAACCTGACTAGCCAGGAGGTGTGTAGTTGTAGAAGGTGGAGTTTGAACGCAGGTTTGAAGGGAAAAGACAGAAGAAGCTGGGAAATGGCAGCGTGCCATTTGTGGGTAAGAGGTAAGGGGAGATGGAGGTGGTGAAGCTGAGCCAGGGAGAGGGTGGCTAGGGTAATGGGTTTAGGAAGGCAGGTAGGTGGACTTTGCAGCCAGGGACCTACACTACTAGGGCTTCCTCTGAGAGTGTAGAGACTACTCAAGTTAATATTTGTTGATTCTTGAAAATCAGGGTGGAGCAGAGCCCTCTCCTCTCTGTAAAAGTAACATCTTCCCAAACCCTGGTGGACAGGAAGAGAGACCTCTCCTGTGCAGATATCAAAAATCAGTGTGCCTCCACAGTCATCCAGCAACCTTAGAGTCGCCTCAGGATGCAGACTATTCTTTTGTAAGCCTGGGCTTCATCCCTGCTACCACATAAAAACCAAGTTTGGTGGCACATACCTGTAAATCCCTGCACTTGGGAGGTAGAGGCAGGGGATCAGAAGCTCAGAGTCTGTCTCAGCTACATGGAGGCCAACCCCTGCTACATGAGACCTGGCCTCAGTAAAACAAACAAACAAACAACAAGCAATAAGAGTCAAACACCCCCTAAATCAGCATCAAATTGTGGCCATTGGCCTAAAATCTCTGTGTATAGATGTTTCTGCAATTGCTTCATCCCCTGCTGGCTGGTGATGCATTGAATAGGGATGACAAACCCTTCCCCTTTCTCAGGCTCCCTGAAATTCTGCAGTCTTAGTGGACTGGGAAGCCGAGTCCCTTTGGCACTTGAACGGAGCAGATGTGTTGTGCTTCCTGGCACAGGTATTGTGGGTGCAGAGGAGCCATTTTTACACTGTTGGGCCTGACAGGTCACCTGGGGGCCTTGCAGCATTCTTTGTAACCATCTCCTTAGACTCCTTAGGGCAGCAGGTGGCCTCCCACAGGCCCTTAGGGACTTTTAGGTGGGTAGAAGACTCTGCTTTCACATGGAGAAATATCACAGGACTTGACTGCTACAGAAGAGTCATGTGACTCGGATTTAGCATCATCCTTTTTTTTTCTCAAAGTCTGCCCAGAACATTCCTCTTCTGAGGGAGGCATTCCTTAAAGGACATTACTATAGGGAAGTATGCCATGGTTCTACCCTCATTTAGAAGACAGGCAAGATTCTTTGAGTAGATGGAAGAACACCCAGACTTTCAGGAGTTCTTCAAAACTGAGAGGAAATAATGGGCCTCTTTTGATTCCCACAGAGCAAAGCTAGTATTGGGAACAGCTGTGTTTGAGTATCTCCTAATTGTTATTTATTCTATCTGAAATCTAAAGCCCAACAAACGTATGAATAGGATCTTTGCTGATCCTATCCCTGTTTTGGTCGGGATTGCTATAAATAAGAGAGCCACAATGTTCTGTTTTCTTAAACTCCTAGGGCTTTACCACAGTTCACTGTTTCTTCCTTTGAGACTGCCTCCTTCAGCCTCTGTTCCTTTCTAAGAAACTGAACTGGGAGAAGAAGACAAGTGAGACTGCTGTCAGTTTCCATATGTGTGTGCGGGTGTGTGTGTGTGTGTGTGTGTGTAATATATACAATATATATTATATATTAGGCCAGGGTTTAAAAATCATTGTTCTAATTGGTTGATGAACTATCAACTATAAAGCATATGAAATGCTTCAAGACTGTTTCCAATGTCTCTTTGTTTGAGGTTGATAATTTTCTTTTTGTCAAAACAGGAATGTTATTCAGTTGTTGGTTTCCTAAGAGAACTCCTGAAGTTTTCTTCTAATTAAAGAGTTTTTGGAGTAGTCATTATTCTCTCCCCATATTTTGGATTCTACTGAATTTGGGTGTCTTTTCAATGTGTCTTGGCAATTAAATTTAGCATTTTGTTTTAAAGGTGTTTGTTTTCATCATGGGATTTATACAGGATGTTTCATAGTTATCTGTTTAAAAAGTGCCCATCTCTCCTTGCAGTTCTATTTTGGGGATAGGGTTTTCTCTCCAGCCTTCATCTGGTATGTATGGGAGAGCATGATGTGTATGTAATGCATAGTCAGACCTGGGAAACAGAAGTGATCTAGAACATGTTTCCCCATTGTACATAGCTTTGGATGTAGGAAAGTCAAGACTCAGGCATGAGTTATGACTATATAATTGCTGTGGATGGAGCCTGTAAGCCACTGCTAATGAAGAAGAAGGTAGGCCTACCTTCTTACTGCACCGTGATGGCTGTAACCCATGCCAACCAAGAGGTTATAGTCCTGTGAACTCCAGTAGCAAAATTGATAGTCATTGCTCTTCAGCTGTACTATTTCATAGTCCTGACTCCTTTCTGAGTCCACCGACTCTGATTCCAGCACCACTGTCTGATAAGAAGTGGTTCTAGTCTTTACTGCTTTCAAGAAAGTGAATGCACTTAAGCACTGGTAGGAAGTGGGACCCTCTCTAGTGGCTGCTGCTCAAGTCACTGTGGCGACAGCCTGAGAATGAGAAGAAAGCAGAGCAGGAGAGGAAGGAGACCCATTTCCACCCCAGAGACAGTTGCTCAGAATCAGCTGACAGGAAGATGCTGCTGCTGCTGCTGCTGCTGCTGCTGCTGCCTCTTGGCAGCGGATTCAAGAGCCCTGGAAGCATTTGTTTTGTTTGTTTTTGGAGGGAGGAGAGAAATTAGTTTTTGAGTTTCTCCTAAGAAGAATTTTGTTAGACATATGTACTTAGTTAAATAAAAACCTGAAGCAAGCTACTTTTGAATTATGTAGTATACTAGGCTAAATTAACTATAAAGATGAAGCAAGGAAAAGTCTTTCCCTCTGTCTTGGTCACCAAGCCTCTGCTCCCAGATGTGTTCTTCCATCAATAGTTGCTGCATAAGCATGTACCCAAGGCAGCATATTACAGTGTTGCTCAGCATTTTGCTTAAAAAGCAAAACAAAACAACTTTATACTATTTCTCGAGTTAGTCTGTGAAGATGTCCTCTTCTTATGGCTGCACAGTTCTCCACTGTATGGATGTGTGATCTTGAAGCAATTTCCTCATGATGGAAATTTAGGATGGTATTCATCTTTATCACCGAAGTTCTGGATTAGAGAAACTGTCTTGTTTGTTTGTTTTTTCTATTAAGAAATTTTTTTAATTCATTTTACACACCAATCAAAGATCCCCCTCTTCCCTCCTCCTGCCCCCCCAGCCTCCCCCTTACAACCTAAGCCCCATTGCCCCCCACAAGATGGCAAGGGCCTCCCATGGGGAGGCACATCCAGTAGAGGCAAGTCCAAGCCCTTCCCCCTGCCTCAAGGCTGCACAAGGTGTCCCATCATAGGTAGTGGGCTTCAAAAAGCCCCCTCATGCACCAGGAATGGATTCTGATCCTACCATCAGGGGGCCTCCAAGCAGAGCAAGCTACACAACTGCCTCGCCATGCAGAGGGCCTAGTTCAGTCCCATGCAGGCTCCACAGCCACTGATCCAACTTTCATGAGTTCCCACTAATTTGGTTTGGTTGTCTCTGTAGGTTTCTCCATCATGATCTTAATGCACTTGCTCATAGAATCCCTCTTCTCTCTCTGGTGTTTGGTTGTGGATCTCTGCCTCTCCTTCCATCAGTCATTGGAGAAAAGCTCTGTGATGACAGTTAGGGTATTCACCGGTCTGGTCCTTGGGGTAAGACAGTTCAGTTCAGGCACCCTCTCCACTATTTCTAGTAGTCCAAGCTGGGGTCATCCTTGGGGATTCCTGGCAACTTCCGTAGCACCTGGTTTCTTTATCCCCATGATATCTCCCTCCATCATGGTATCTCTTTCCTACTCCATCCCTGTTCCAGCTCAACCATTCCATTCCTTTACGTTCTCATCCCCTATTCTCTACCCTTCATTGCCCACCCATCATCCCCAGTTTACTCATGGAGATCTCAACTATTTCCCCTTCCCAGGGTGATCCATGCGTCCCTCTTTGGGTCCTCCTTGTTAGCTAGCTTAGTTAGCTGTTTTAGAAATTTGCTGCTTGGTTTGTGAAGGCAGTCTTGTTCAACGTTTCTGTTAAAAGATTAATAATTTCTTCTCCTTAAGAGAATAAAGAGAGCCATGTAAGATGCTTCCAAGACCAGCAGAAATCACGTTGGTAGGTCTTAAAGGAGAGCCAACACACACCCAAGAACCGTGAAACTGCCTGTACACTGTGGCTCCCATCCATGAGGTAACTGTGTGCAAGTGCTTTCTTACAGGAAAGTTAGCCGAACATGTATGAAAGGAATACTAGGGCTGTTGTTATAGCATTATAGCAAGCCTTCCCAGTGAGAAATCCTCACGCAACCTAAGAAAGTAGAAAGGAAAATGCTCTCTAGTAACAGCATGCAGCTGGTTCTTGTTAATGCACAAAAGGGAACCAGCCCCAAACAGAACATTTTACCCTCTTATATAGGCTTATGTATTCTGGTGTATGCTGCCATCCTTATGTCTCCTTCAGGTCCCAGCCCCAGGCTACACTTTGAACAATTTAAACAGTGCCAGGAGACTGCAAGTCTGGCCACTCGGCATATGGGAGATTTACACAGCAAAGATATTGCCAGAATTATTTCTGAAGTACACTGGTGTTGTTCTTTTCAAATTGTTGTTATCTGGGGTCATCGTGCTCACCTGGCATAATTATGCTTTTTTCTGGTAAGAACACAGGGGACTTAATGGCAGAACATGACTTGATGGTGGTTGTCACCTTGTGCTGCCCCCTTTAAGCTGCCTTTTAGAGAGGCATGTTATTTGATGTGGGGCTGATCCTAATGGCTGGTTATGTCAGGGTTATCTCTTTTTGTTATAGGAATGAAGCCTAACTAGAAGTCAAGCTTGGTGAACTATAACATTAGCAGAATTTTTTTTCTTTTTCTTCTGCAACCCTAACAGCATCCCTAAAATTATGGCACAAAATTTTCTTCCTACAATTTCTAACAGGTCTGGTTAGCATAGTGCTCTTCCTCCAGTCATACTGGAGGCAGTGCACCATTAGCTAAATTCTGCTTTGTGTAACTTTGTATCTTAGTGAGGGTTTTTATTGCTGTGAAGAGACACCATGACCATAGCAACTCTTATAAGGAAAACATTTAATTGAGGGGGCTCGTTTACAGTTTCAGAGGTTCAGTCCATCATTGTCATGGCAGGGAACGTGGCAGCATGCAGACCAGATGTGTTGCTGCAGGAGTAGCTGAGAATCTTGCATCTTGCAGGCAACAGGAAGTCAACTGATATACCGGGTGGTATTCTGAGCATAGGAAACCTCAAAGCCCACCCACACAGTGACACACTTCCTCCAACAAGGTCATACTCACTCCAACAAAGCCACACCTCCTAATAGTGTCATTCCCTGTGAGATTATGAGGGCCAATTACATTCAAACTACCACATTTAGTTAATACTTTATAGCATTAATTGTATTACTTAAAGTGTCTCCTGTATCACTGTAGATAGAGGAGTTGCTGTAGGAACAAAGCAGAGAGCTGGCCTTTGGCCATGTGGTAGCTAGACACAGGCTAGAGTTACCTGAGAAGAGGGAACCACAATTGAGAATACCCCCATAGGATTAGCCTGTAGGCAAGAATGTGGGAGAGCACATTTCATTGTGGCTGGTGCCACCTCTGGGCAGGTGGTTATGGGGTGTATAAGAAAGCAGTCTTGAGCAAGCCATGGAGAACAAACCAATAAGCAGCATTCCTCCATGACCTCTGTATCAGTTCATATCTCTGGTTTCCTGCCCTGCTTGGGTTTCCACCCTCACTTCCCTGGATGATGGATTATAAGCTGTAAGTGAAATAAATCCTTTTCTCCCCAAGTTGCTTTTGGTCATGGTGTTTTATCACAACAGTAGAAACTCAACTAAGACAAAGGTGACCGGAGATACCTGTAAATTGGTGACGTACACACTTACACTCTAGTTGCGATACAGGGTGGTCCGTGCTACGATTTTGAATAGAGCCAGGCTGTGGTGGTGAATGCCTAAGAGTTGCATCTCACACAGGAGGAGGAGGAAAGCTGGACCCTGAGTAGTGTGGCTGCAGAGAACAGGTCAGGGAAGGGAGAACAGTATGGAAAACACTCCAGGAGAATGCATGCTTAGAGGTTAGCCTAGCCTAGAGGAGGGACTTTAAGAATGTGTCCATGTAGGGTGATGAGGCTGGCTAGGTAATTAGGGGACAGGAGTACATAGCTCTCAACAAGTGTTAAGGGTTTGGACTTAGAAAATAAACTAGAAAGGAGTCAGATCCCCTTGAGAGGTAATGGTGGCCTGAACTGTTAAGGTCAGCGTGAAAGAGGGAGAAGCAGCATGGAAGAGTCCTTGTGACAGTGGCATGCCGAGATTGAGATTGGGGAATTGTGTGTGTGTAGACATACTCAACTTTCTGGCTGTTTATCTTTAATGAAAATATTGTAAGCAATGTGCTTATTATTATTCATGCACCCTTGTGAATCTTACTATTTCTTTTGAGTAAACCCTGGAAGTAGAGCTGTTGAATAAAAGGAAATAAATTTTGAAATCTTTTAATAATGTGGTAAGATTGCCTCCAGAAAATCTAATTTGCCAGTTTGCATGCAATTAGGGTGCTGCTTCAATTCATCAAGTATTATTGCTTTCAGTTAACACTAATGTGATAGAAAAATACATTCTTTTTACTTGTGTTTTTTAGTAGTTGTGTGGTTGAACATTTTTCATTAATTATTTCTAAAAATTTTTCCTTCTTCCTCCGTTTCTTTACCCAATGCTGGAGAGTGACCTGAGAGCCTGTGTGTATCAGGCACTCTACCCTGAGCTATCTCCTGGCTGTTTTATTTGTACTTGAGCCGCTTATCCTTTCTCGGGTTTTTTTTTTTTTTTTTTTTTGGCTTTTCAAGACAGGGTTTCTCTGTGTAGCTTTGCGCCTTTCCTGGGACTCACTTGGTAGCCCAGGCTGGCCTCGAACTCACAGAGATCCGCCTGGCTCTGCCTCCCGAGTGCTGGCATTAAAGGCATGAGCCACCACTGCCCGGCCCTGTCTCCGTTTTGACTCTGGTGGTTCTAGCAGCGCTTAGCTGCTGAGCTCCTTGCCGTTCGTATTTTGGCAGTCTTGCTCTAGTTTGTTGTGCTCAGTGTTTGCTTTGTTGTTTTGTTGATAAGAAAATGTCTCAGCGAAGTAAGATGTTTTGCTTGTGCTTTCTGCTTACATTTAGTGTGAAAAAACCCCTCAGTCAACACCATGTTGTGCAACTATTAGTATTTGTGTAAATATTCCATTTATTTCTATTTTCAGCTGCTTCGAATATCTAATTCTTTAGGTGTTTTCTGTTAAAAGCACTATTGTAGGAATGCACCCACTTAAGTTCCCAACAGTCTAAAAAAAAAAGTAAGAAAAAATTTTTAACCCTGAATCAGGATAACTTAGTCTAACAAAGAATTTCCAAAAAAAATGTTAAAATGTATTTTTATTTTATGTGTATAAATGTTTTGCCTGCATGTGTGTATATGGATTATGTGTGTAGTGTCTGCAAAAGCCAAGAAGAGGGTGACAGAACTCCTGGGACTGGAGTTACAGTATTTGTGATCTGCCAGTGGGTTCTGAGAACCAAGCCCTGGCCCCTCTGCAGCAGTTGTGAAGTTCTTTAACTGCTGAGCCCTCTTTGGACCAGACAGTGAATCTCTGTGTAATTTTGGGGGGTGGATGGGGTGAGGCTCTGATTAGATATAAAAATGCTGGAATTTCTGAGACACATTGCTATATTTTGTTGTAGAATATTATTTTAAGGTGTGTTACTTTTGTTTATGCTCTGGAACATTTATTTAATGATGCAAAGCTGTGTTTGATTAAATAAAATTTACCTGCCGTCAGGAGGCTGAGTCAGCAACTGGCTGACAGGAAGTGGTAGGCAGGAGCCAGGTGAGAAAGGGTTTATGAGGAGGGTGTGAGCAAGGAGAGGAGGTGAGCTACTTGCTATTCAGCCTCTGAAGAGCAGAATTCCATCTTAACTTTTGCATCTTGAGTTCTTTAGAGGGAGAGAGGTTTAGTTAAGTTCCCTTCGTAGCTTTGAAGAGTTGGAGCCTGAGAGAACAGAACCCCTCAGCCACAGCTCGCATGGCCTAACTGCTGCTGGTAGCGGCCGAGTTGCAGTTGCTGATTTGGACAGCCATGGCCTAAAAGGCAGCAACAGTTGAAAAAAAAGGACAGCAGTATTTGGTTAAAAGAATAGAATGTTTGAAATTGAGAGTAGGTGAGAAAATCCAGGTCATAAAATATTGCCAGTGGTTTATGTGTTTGCAAGCTGTTTTCTTCTTGAAGATGGAAATTATCCTTTTTCTTTGAAACAGTTAACATAGAAATGACTTTTCTTGCCGACAGTGGTTCTGATCTTTGCCTGTTCAGAGGTTCATTTCTATGCAGATCATCCTGCACAACCCTTCTCTTGAGTAGGTAAGGACAGCGACAAGACCACAGAATGTAGAATCTTTACCCACAACACTAAAGGAAAGCTCTAAGTAACTAAAGGAATCTTGGGAAATCAAGTGCCAGTCTTCTGCCATTTATCATCTGACAGCAAGATAAACATTTGAGAAATAAATCCATCGCCTAATGGAGTTCATTTTTTTAAAATTAGGGAGCTTAATTAGTTTTTCCCGAGGGACAGTGCTGCCTTCCGCTATAGAGTAGGAACTGAAAGATTGGAGTCTGACGATAGGACTGTTTATCTGAGGTTTGCCAGCGAGGGCTGTGTTGCCTACACTAGCTGAAAATACCTGGTTGGCTTGGGTTCCCAGCAAATGCTGGCTACAAGACTAAGGTGGGTCTCTGTGGTTATCGGCCACCCAGGGTGCACCTGTTTGATAAACTCTGTGGTTCGTCTGCTCTGTTTTTGCCAGCTTGTTTAAGAAAACAAAGTGAAAGAAAACTAAACAAGCAAACGGGCTGCAGAGTGTGTTAAATATTTATCTTTTTACAGGAAAATTTCGAAATTGTAAGTTAATTCCTGAAAGGACAAAAATTTGTTTCCCTGGGGAGATATTTATGGGAGGAGCATGTGCACTTCAGGGAAATACGGATTTGGATACGATTTTTTTCTTCAGAGATGCAGATTTTCTGTTATTTAGGTGCCCTAACCTTAGATCTTATCTCTGTGGTCCAGATATTTTCAGTTTCAGCAGCACTTGCATTTTGAGATGGCTAACTCTCTTTGTATTACAAGTTGTTTTTGATATCCCTGGTTTCTACAAGCCAAGTGCTTCAAGCCCGTGACGGTAAAGATCTCCCCAGATATTGCCAGGTATCTTAGAGTACAGTCCCTGGTTGGGAATTGATGGAGAACCAACATAAAGGATGCAGGTAGGCTAGACCGCAACTTCTTTGACTAGTAGCTGGAGAGATGGTCCAGCAGTTAAGAGCACTGGTTGTTCTTCTAAAGGACCCAGCTTCAATCCCCAGCACCCACATGGTGGCTCACAACTATCTGTAATTCCAGTTCCAGGAGATCTGCGCCCTTTTCTGGCTTCTGCAGGTACAACAGATGGTGTACAGACAGGCATCCATACAGGCAAAACACCTTACCCATAAAAATGGAATTTTTTTTTTGTCTGACTTTTTGTTCGTGTTTTGAGACAGTGTGTCACTATGTAGCTTGTCTGGCCTTGAACTCACAGAGCTCTCTCTGCCTCTGCCTCCAGAGAGCTGTGTTGAAAGGTGTGGGCCAGTGTGCTAGGCCCCTGGTTGACTGTTACATGGCTTCTTAAAAAGCAGATATTTGTTTTCTGAACAGGAATAGGCTCTTAGAACTCAGCATCACTATTAATTTTGTTACATTGAAAGTTCAGTGAATTGAGATCTGGAAACAGGTTAAGAGCCTGGAGAGTAACTGTTGCTGAAGTTTTCCTGTGTCCCAGCCTGCTGGCAGTCGGGACAAATCTCTCCCACTCACGTCCCCCAAGTAAACACACAGAGACTTATATTACTTGTAAACTGTATGGCCGTGGCAGGCTTCTTGCTATCTGTTCTTATATCTTAAATTAACCCATTTCTATAAATCTATACCTTGCCAACGTGGCTCGTGGCTTACTGGTATCTTACATAATGCTTCTCCTCGTGGCGGCTGGCAGCGTCTCCCTGCCTCCACCTCCCACTTCCCAGAATTCTCCTTTCTCCTTGTCCCGCCTATACTATACTTGCCTGCCTACTGGCCAATCAGCACTTTATTTATCAATCAGTCATCCACAGCAAGTAACTTTCTTTCTTTTTTTTCTTTTCTTTTCTTTTTTTCTGAGACAGGGTTTCTCTGTCTGGCCTGGAACTCATTCTGTAGACCAGACTGGCCTGGAACTCAGAGATCCGCCTGCCTCTGCCTCCTGAGTGCTGACATTAAAGGTGTATGCCACCATGCCTGGCTGGGAGGTAATTTTCAAAAAGGACTGATCTCTAAAGATTCCAGGTCAAAGGCAGGACTCATAGGGCCAACCAGGTATGAGGTACATTTAGCTTTTCTCTGTGTTGGTATATAAACCAAAGAACAATAAATGTCTTTCTTAAAATATCCCCTGCCCTTCTGGTTGTGCTGATCACATGAGACTTGCTGGTTGTGGCCATTTGCAGACATTTAGCTTTTTTAGATGAAGTGCCCGCCTGCTGCAGAAAACCTAGAAGATCAACCCAAACCTGCAACCAAACCTCTATTTGACTGCGCACTGCAGTGACTGCAGGGCACACACTTAGACTGGAAATGGGTGGTGTGTGCATCTCCCCGTGTGCTTTCGTCTCCTCCTCACGACTGCTGAGTTCATTCACACTGAAGTACGGAGCAAACAGACCTCAAGAGCCATGTCTGAAAGTCAGCCTCAGCAGTGAGTGTTAGTTATATGGGCATTTAATTTTGGATGACAAGTTATAATTGCATTTTTGATAACATGATAGAAATAATTTTATGTAAGTCAGTTTGAAAGATAATGGTTCATGTATGATCTGTTGTTCCATGTTAAAATGTACTTGTCTTACATAATTTTTCATCACTTTTCAATGCAACTGTGTTAATTCATTGTTAAATGTATTTTTACTAATTACTTAACTGGAATGAATTATAAATCTTTCCAAAACAAAGAACCTTGCTTATACTGAACATGTAATTAATCATGTTTAGATTTGGTTTTTAAAAGCTTTGATGGTTTTATAATGCTTTTGGATAATTAGGCAGGATGAAATGTTTCTGTATTTTAAAAGGCTATAAAATAAAATTTGGAAATAAGAACTAGAGTCAATTTCATTTCAGTGATCAAGGCCATCAGAAGAAGAGGCATCACAGAAAACAAGCAAGCCTTTGGAAAGAAGGACAGAACACTTAGCTGCCCTCATTTCTGTTCAGTCTTAAGCTTTCATCTAGAGTGAGAAGGGAAGACATTGCTTAAGAGAAAGCAATCCACTGTGAGAGACTGTTTTAGTGTTTTTTTTCCCTCTCTGTTTCATTGGCCCTTGTTTGAATACATTTCTACATGAAACCAGAAAGTAATGTATTTTTTATTGTTACATTTATAGTGCAAAGGTAACATTTAAAAGCATTGTGATGGATGGAGCTGACATCAACATGTGTTATAGCTGAATGACTCCTGGAACATGAAGATGGCTTTAGGATTTAATTTTCCACATCCCTTTTTTCTTGTGTTTGTTTTCACACCTGGCACCAGCTTCTTCAATCAAGGATTTCCATTTACTTTATTGCCTCTGTGTTGTTTCTGGACGTAAACATCGTCCCTCCGAAAATTAGAGCAATAGAATTAGAAACATATACTACTTACACATGTGTACAGAGGTATACTCTTCCCATTTAAAACTCTTACAGAATTAGAAACATGCGCTATTTACATGTTTACAGAGACACACACTCTTCCTATTTAAAACTTTCATAGAATTAGAAACATGTACTACTTATAAGTGTGTACAGAGACATACTCTTCCCATTTAAAACTTTTATTCAGTTTCAACAGCTCTAGGATTTCCTTGAATCATCTGACCTTGGGTGTCTAAATATAGACATTCCCAGGAACAGTGTGAGTCTGTGCTTTTACACCTTGTCTTCGGTAACTAAAGTCCGTCTGTTCTTGTAAGAATGGTGGGGGTACAATTCTATTTACAATTTTAACTACCTGGAGTGCTCAGGGAGCTCAGGTTTGTCTCTGTTGACTGCTGACACTGTCACTGGGGTGCTTCCCATGTGAGCACCGTATCCCATCTCTTCCGTTGTTGGAGCCATCTTTTACCATTGTTTTCTTCCTTAGCCCTGGCGTCCCTGGAGCAGACTGGTTTATGGGAAGATGGTTCCCAGGAAACCCTTCAGCTCTTACTGTCCTCCCATCTCTTTATGACCGTTTGGCAAGAGAGAGTAAGGTGCCTGTTTGTGTTCATCATGTTTTTGTTAGGGTGAGAGCCCAGTAGACGTTGGAGTAGATGGATCTGAGTGAGGAGTTTGCAGAGTAGTCTAGAGTTTTCAGGTCTGTTGATTTAGACACAAATACAAATCTGTGGCTTGTGGATTTTTATCTTTATATGCTACTGTAGGAAACGGTGTTTGTTGAGTTTGTTGTTACATGGAACTCTTGAGTTTGAGTTCTGCTTCTAGTGCTTGGCTTTTCTAGACTTCGTGATTACACTGTATATCTTGACAGAGATGGTCTGCGTGGGGCTATGTCCAAAGAGCATCTTTCATTCCAGTTACTAGGAAGACACCAGCAAACAAGACAGACTATAAATTTATACAAAGATGTGAGGAGATTATTAATAATTACGTGCAGGATATCAAAACAGGGGAGTACAGCCTGCCTTGATGGCTCATGCCTTTAATCCTAGTACTTGGAGGCAGAGGCAGGTGGATTTCTGTGAGTTCAAGGCTAGCCTGGTCTATGTAGTGTGTTCCAGGACAGCCAAATCTGTGTAGAGAGACCCTGTCTCAAAAACAGCAAAACATCCCACAAAGGCAACAGTAACAACGAAACTGAAGAAAGCAGTCAAATGGTATTTATTTCTAGAACAAAATCCATAGAGATGTATTGGCTACAGTAGAATAAAAATAATTATAATGCTACCAACATCTGAATGCAGACAAATCTGGATTCCCACCCTTTTCATATTATACAGTGTCTTAGTCAGGGTTTCTGTTGCTGTGAAGAGACAACATGACCACAACAATTTTTATAAAGGAAAACATTTAACTGTGCAGCTTACAATTCAGAGGTTTAGTCCATTATCATCGTGGCGGGACATGGAGTGTCCAGGCAGACATGATGTTGGAGGAGGAGCTGAGAGTGGAGAAGCAACTACCTCTTGACTTACAGCAACAGGAAGTGGTCTGAGATACTGGACAGGGCTTAAGCATATATGAGACCTCAAAGCCTGCCTCCACAGGTACACATTTCTTCCAGCAAGGCCACACCTCCTAATGGTGCCACTCCCTATGAGCTTATGGGGGCCAGTTACATTCACACCACCACATATAGAGTAAAGGTATAGCTTTTCTTGTAATTTTTGCTGTTATGGCCACCCTGCTTTCTTGCAAAGTAACATCTTTCAGAAAAACTGCAGAAACGGGTTTGAGGGAGCAGTGAGGGAGCAGAAGGGAAGGGATTTCCAAGCAGCGGTTTACAGGTGGACCAGAGGCTTTGGAGCCACCCTTTGGCCCTTCGGCTATTGTCCATTCTTTTTTTGTGTGTGTGTGGTTGGTTGTTTTGGGGTTTTTGAGACGAGGTTTCTCCATGTGACCGTCCTGGCTGCCCGGAACTCACTGTTGTGCTGCTGTAAGGACCAGCCGTCAGCAGCTCATTTATTGAGAGAGACACGGAGTTGGAGAACTAATACTCAATTTGACTTTCCTATCCAAGGGAGTAAAACTTCATTCTTTGGGGCTGGCAAAAAAGGGAAACACACACACACACACACACACACACACACACACACCCCTTCAGGATCTTTCTATCATCTCTCTCATCTCTTTATTTCTTTGTATTCTTAATTTTTCCTGACAGCTTATATACCCCAGCAAAATCTTTCAAGCAGTATAAAAACTACAATGTGGGGGTTGGGGATTTAGCTCAGTGGTAGAGCGCTTGCCTAGCAAGCACAAGGCCCTGGGTTCGGTCCTCAGCTCTGGAAAAAAAAAACAAAAAAACAAACAAACAAACAAAAAACAAAAAACCTACAATGTGGTTACATTCTATTTTTTAAGTGAATTATTATAATGAATACAAGTTAAAAAACATGTTTCTCATTTCCCTTTTATGATTAAACATTTCACATATTACATGTGAAAATTACAAAGTATCCCAAAGAACCCACATACATTCATGTTCCCAAGAACCCAGATAATTACAAGTTATCCCCAAGAACCCACATATATTCATTTCAAACAACTTGTTATAGATTAACAGAGTGTAAGCAAACAAGATATTTTTCTCAGCCAGTTCTTTTACTGACAGGCTGCATTTTAGGTTACAAAGAAAGTATCAATCATTTTATTATTGATCTCAAAAGTTAATCTTATAAAAAATCTTAAAAGAATCACAAATCTAAACATTTATGTAGGAAAAACAACCAGTTAGCTCTACTTTAAATCCTCAGGGTGTGTACCCACTCATCAACAGTTTTTCATATCAGGAAGCTGGGGGCAGAAATGGGTACAAGAAATTAATCATCACCTTTGATCACCAACCCGTTCTAGCAAGAAAGCCAGCAGGAGCCAGGCTGCCACTGTTTTGTTCCCTGACCTCAATGAGTCCCTCGATCAACTATTAAAAGTGTGACTTTCTGCACTTTAAATTGTCCCCCAAGACTTTCTACCCCAAAGCCATTAACAAAAACATCTTAACCTAACCTTAAGTCATTATTTAAAGCTTTGTTTTAGTTATGATGCACACTGAAACCCGGGAGCACATCCCCCAACGTTAAGATTTAAAGAACTTGAGCTCACCTAAGCCACAGTCTATGCTGCTCCTCAAGAGAAACTTGGAAGTCCTAGTTGTGTGACACTTCCTTGTCCTTATTTTCTGTCCTCTGCAGCCTCTGCTTTATCAGGGGCAGGGGCAACACTATATCCTGCCTTTACCTGTATCAATTTCCCCACTAAACTAATCTCTATCATAATTCCTTACTATATTTGTTAAAAACCCTCAATCATCAAAATTCTGTTTAAGCTAACACTATTACTGTATAAAATCATTGCTTCAGTTACATAGTACAGCTTAAGAGGAAGTCATCTTCATAATAACTCAGAGGTTAAAAACGCCCAGTAGAACGGGATATTTACCTAGAGATAATCACACTGCACGTGGGGATCCCCCACACCCATTCACACTGTGCCAGACACAGAGGAAAATGGCAGCAGCAAAAGCGTAAAGGCACAGCACTAGCAAGAGACATTCTGGAGCTGAAGCCCTCGGGGCCTTGCTTATGAGAGAGTCTCCCATCAGTGCTTAACTTCCTGGTGGGCCAATCTCCTGAAGTCAATCTCCTGCTGCTCCTTTGACATGGCCATAGGCAACTTTGTAGACCAGGCTGGCCTTGAACTCATAGAGATCCTCATGCCTCTGCTTTTTAAGTGCTGGGAATGTCCATTCTTTTTTTTTTTTTTTTTTTTTTGGTTTTTCCAGACAGGGTTTCTCTGTGTAGCTTTGCGCCTTTCCTGGAACTCGCTTTGTTGACCAGGCTGGCCTCGAACTCACAGAGATCCGCCTGCCTGTGCCTCCCAAGTGCTGGGATTAAAGGCGTGCGCCACCACCGCCCAGCGGTTTTTTGGTTTCTTGAGACAGGGTTTCTCTATGTAGTTTTGGTGCCTTTCCTGGAACTCTGTAGCCTACGCTGGCCTGAAACTCACAGAGATCCGCCTGCCTCTGCCTCCTGGGTGCTGGGATTAAAGGCGTCTGCCGCCGCCGCCGCCACCACCACCACCACCACCTGGCCCGTTGTCCATTCTTAAAAGCACTCGTTACAGTGAGGGAGATGGTAAGAGTCTAGATTACAGTCATGTGGAATGACTCAGGCAGTTTCTTTTCTTCCCCCTCCTCTAATCTTCGTGGGTGAAATGTGCCCCTGACAGAGCAGCTCCTCCCAGATTCTGGTCTTCTTGTCCTAACTGTCCCTCTTACCCCTCATCTCCATGGCCATAGGCAACTTGTAGACCAGGCTGGCCTTAAACTCATAGAGATCCTCATGCCTCTGCTTTTCAAGTGCTGGGAATGTCCATTCTTTTTTTTTTTTTTTTTTTTTTTTGGTTCTTCAAAGAGCGTCCTGAAGAGCTTTACTAAATCAGCCCTCTTATTTCATTTCCCTTTTGCCATTTTTGTTGTTAGACAGGTCAGTTCTCCCCATACTGTCTCTTTTCCCATGTTCCTACTTTTCCCATGCTCTGCTTTCGCAACAGCTATATATTATAAAATCAGGTCTTTATTTTATTGTAATCTTTATTTATTGAGACAGGGCCTCATTCTGTCCTCAAACTTATGGCAATATTCCTGCTTCTAGAATTACAGTTGGTGATACCACACCCAGCCCTTTATTCTATTTTTTGCAGTACTGAAGATTGACTTGGGTCCTTGTACATACTGTGCTGTATAAATGTGCTATACTCAAGCCCTAAATTGATTTTAAAAATAAGCCTTGACATCAGATAGATGTCTTATCTCTGCTATAAAACTGACACCAAGCAAGTTATTTAATCCCTGCACTATAAAATGGGATGGTAATAGCTTTTGTTGTAAAGATCAAAGAGATGAAGTATCTAACATATATGTTCTTAGCATGGGAAGCCCCAAGAAAGGGCCTCCTTCCGGAGGGATGTCTTCTGCTGCTGCTGCTGCGGCTGCTGCGGCTCTCTCTGCCACTAGGCCTTGTTCCTAGTCTCCATTCTGCAGGTTGGCCGGCCTCTCCATGCTTCATTCTTTGGTTCCCTGCTTTATCTTGTAGGTGAGTGCTTCTGGTCTGTGGCCTGCCTGACCTCCCTGGTCTCTGCCTTTCCTTTTCCTTGGGTCGGTTACCCCTCCACCCCCATTTTTCTATTTTACCATCCACACTCACGGTTTTAATTATCCTGGAGTGCTTATCATTCTCAAGTTTCTCTTTGACTTGCTGACATCACCGCTGGGATGCTCATTTTAAACACCTCATCATCTACCAACTCACTGTTGCCTCAGGCTCATAATTATTCCTTCCTTCTGCCCTTCGTCCTTCTCTCCCCTTATTTCTTGTCTCCCCAACACCCCCTTTTTTTTCTTCCTTAAAATTTAGCCACCCCATAGCCATTGTGGTTTCTAGAAAAACGTGAATTAGATTATTCCCATAAGCCTTTTAGCCCAGTACCTGGCTCCTCCCTCAGGTCTGACCCCTCCCCCATGCCTGTCCTTGCAGCACTGACCACAGCACCTCTTCATGGTGCTCAGCACCCCTTGACCCCACTTCTGGCTCCCGACTCCTCAGCACTTTGTTACCCTTCTTGTGCCATAGGGTGTGCCCCGTCAAATGAGGGCACTGTAGACACACTGCTTTTGTCTCCGCAGGATACCTGCCCTCCTTCTCCTGCCACGCTGCCTCCCCTTGGCCTCCTCAGCTTTTTAGGAAGGCCCTCTTTGAAGCCTGATTGTTCACAGCCCCGCATTTTTTCTCACAGCAACACTTGTGTCTTTCAGACCTGTGACCCATATTTTAAAATTTTAAATTGAATGGAATGGACTAGGAAAGAATGCTATTTTTCATGCTTGTATACAGATGTGTATAGAGTTGTTGGGTAAACTGTTTTATCCTGGCTCTCAAAAAATGCTTGGGAAACACAAATGTGTCATTTTGTATTGAAATGATCTGTGTATGCCTGCCACAGACTGTAAATTCCTTAGAAGCAACGCCATTCTTAACACTGCCTAATCAGAGTCAACGAAGAGCTTGTGAAACAAGCTTGAAGGGGAGTGAGCTATTGCGTGACTGCCCCATTTGGCTACCCCCACCTAATAAAAGGAAGACAACTTGTTTATCATGCTATAGACCATACATAAAAGCCATAGTAAGCTGGATGTGTTGGTATATGCCTTTAATTCCAGCAGAGGCAGGCAGATCTCCAAGTTCGAGGCCAGCCTGGTTTACACAGTGAGTTCCAGAACAGCCAGGGCTACACAGAGAAACCCTGTCTTGAAAAACCAAAAAAAAAAAAAAAAAAAGGTAGCAGTCCTCAAAAGATTGTGTTCGATCTCTATCCTTATAGGCTATAACTTGGAACGGTGAACTCAGGTTTCTGTCCAGCTCGATGAGTCAGTGAGGACCACGTGTGGTGCTACAATGCTGCACTACTTTTTAGGTAGCCCACCTTACACGTTTTCTCTCTCTTTTTCATGCTTTGATGCTGCCTCATGTTTTCAGACATTATCGTTGGTGCTTTATTGTCTAATTCTTTTTTGTTGTTGTTGTTTTGTTTTGTTTTGTTTTTCGAGACAGGGTTTCTCTGTGTAGCTTTGGAGTCTGTCCTGGAACTCACTTGGTAGCCCAGGCTGGCCTCGAACTCACAGAGATCCGCTTGCCTCTGCCTCCCGAGTGCTGGGATTAAAGGCGTGCGCCACCACAGCCCGGCTTGTCTAATTCTTGCAATAAAGAGATTTATTTATTTTATGTGTATGAGTATTTTTCCTGAATGTATGTATGGGCACCATGTGTGTGCCTGGTGTCTGGATACCAGAAGAAGGTGTCAGATCCCCTAGAACTGGAATTACAGATGGTTATGAGCTGCCATGTGGGTTCTAGGGATGGAGTCCAAGTCCTCAGAAGGAGAAACAAGTGCTCCTAATTGCTGCGCTATTTCTCCACTCCCCTGTGATCATGACCCTTTGACTGATGACAGTCTGGAAAGGTGTGACACTATTAAAAACACCAGCTGTATAATGTCCTTGTAGACACCTCTTCTGTGAAAAGCTGATTTAAGTTTCCTCAAGTATTAGCTGTCAGAAGGTATTCTCTGAACCAGCTCCAACACCCTAGCATTGACAGTGACATTGTGAGGTGATGTGGGTGGAGTCCCTGCCATTTGCAAGAAGTACCTACAAAGAGGTTTGCAGTGCCAGCCAATCCTAGAAGCCTTTAACTTGAGTTTGAAGAAAAAGTTATATAGGAAATAGTTTTTTGAAATATGGCTTGGTAAAATCATCTTTTTCCAGATTTTGTGAATGTTAACATTTTAACTATCATTTTATAGTATATGCATATATAGGCATTTATATTTATAAATTATATGTAATTTTAATACAGTATTCTAAAATCTTGTTTATATGCTTTAAGAAAGCAATCTAACAGATATGTATTATGTAATAAATGTAGCTCCACAGCAGTGTTTTAATGGTTTCATAGTGTTTTATTATAAGAATATTCCATAATTTTCTACCAATGACATGTAGATAGCCTTATTATTTTAGTATTATAAAAATAACTTTCTAATTAAAATCTGTTCCAGAGAGCTCTGATAAATATTGGGTCTCATACTCAGGGCCAGTTCTGATTATGACGGCTTTCTTGCCTTCACCTCCTGGCTTTCTCTGGAAGCCATGCAGTTAATTAAGAGTTGACTGCTGGAATCAGAATGTTCATATTGAAATTCCTTTTATGATACTTAACCACCTATGTGACCTTGGACAAATTGTAAAACCTTGTTTAAACCTGGCTTCCTAATCTGTAGATGAAGAAGGTAATCCTGATGTCACGTGATGTCATAAGGATTGAATGAATTATGTCCATAAAGTACTTAGCACCATATCTCACTCTCACGCTGTGAGAAAATAAATTACTGTTGTTTAGACTGCCAGTCTGTTTGTTATCACAGCCTGAGCAAGCCAACAGCAGCTCCTTTTCCTCTAGCACCTCCTGTCTGACCCTGCCAGCATTACCTTGCAGGATATACCCACATCTCAGTACGTCTCCTCACCTTTCACTTCCGTCACCTCGGCCCAGACCAGCACCATCTCTGGTTTCTTGTAGTGGTGTGGCATTAGTCAGACAGTATTATTCTTCTGCCTAAACTCAACCATGTCAAACAAAAGGTGAAATCCAAACCATGGCCCATGAATCATGACATGATTCGGCCATTTGTTCATATCTTCATCCTTTTCTCCTGCTGTTCTCTCCACCTCAGTATGCTCAGCTGCCCTGCCTTCCTGATGTTCCTCTTCCAGGCAAGTGCACTGTGCTTCTTGTGCTTCCCCATGCTCCCTGCCTTGACCATGGGTCCCAGAGATACCCAAGGTTTTCAGTCTCATTTTTTAGTTCACGTCCCTAATCAGAAACCATCTTCTCTGTGAGGCTTAACCTGATTACCCTGTTTAAAATTTACAAACACAAGAATGATTGTGACTGTGTCCTGATTCTTCCCTCATGGAGGAAGAAATGATTTAACTTGCTATTTTATGTAGCAAGAGCCCACAGTTAAGATACTTGGAATATTTCAGAGAAACTCTGAACTTTTAAAGAAACAAGGAAACAAAGAAATAGAGGCAGTGGATTTGAGAGGCAGCAAGGTGGGAAGGGTAACGTGGGAATGGATTGAGAGAGAAAGGGAAGGGGAAATGATGTGATTATATTTTAATTTCAAAAACAGATTTAAAAGATGCTGGATATTGTAAAGATTCTGAACTTTTAAAGTCTTTGATTTTTTAAAAATACTATAGGACTCTTAAAGTTATACTTTTTAATGTTCTGATATTAACATTAAGCACTGGGAATAGACAAAAAAGGTTACAGTTTAATAGTTATGTGGTTATGTGTCCAGTTGACAAGGGTTCATTATATTGTTTTGTTGTTGTTAAGTTGGAACAAGCTAGAGTCATCTGCAAAGAGTGAACCTCTCTCACATTGGCCTGGAGGCAAGTCTGTGGGGGCATTTTCTTGATTAATGATTGATATGGGAGGGCCCAGCCTTCTGGGTGGAGTGTCACACCTGAACAGGTGGTCTTAGATTAAGAAAGCCAACTGAGCAAGCCAGGAGGAGCAAGCCAATAAGCAGCCCTTTCCATGGTCTCTGTTTCTGTTCCTGCCTCCAGGTTTCTGTCTTGAGTTTCTGCCCTTCCTGTTTTGGTGATGGATTGTGGTTGGGGTTTCTAAAGTAAAAACAAACCATTTCCTCCCTGAGTTGCTTTGTTTGTCTAGCAACAAAAGCAAACTAAGGCAGACTGGCCATATGGACACACAGCAACACTTGTCTTCCCGTCTCTTGTTTTACTTTTCTCCACAATCCTTTTATCACCTTATCTGCCACATAGTCTGTGTGTGTGTGTGTGTGTGTGTGTGTGTGTGTGTTATATGTAAACATGTGGGTATTCATGCCTGTGTGCACATGCACAAGCCAAAGGGGGCAGTGGGTGTCCTGCTGTAGCTCTCTCTGCCTTACTCCAGTTAGAAAGTCTCTCCCTGAGCCCAGGGTTAGCTGGTAGCCAGCAAGCCCTGGGCTCCTTGTGTCTCCACCACTCACAGTACTGGTGTTACAATAGCAGTAGTCTTGTTACTTTTACAAAATGGCTCGGGGGCCGCTCGGTGGTGGCGCACTCCTTAAATTCCAGCACCTGGGAGGCAGAGGCAGGTGGATCTCTGTGAGTTCAAGGCCAGCTTGGGCTACAGAGTGAGTTCCAGGAAAGGCACAAAGCTACACAGAGAAACCCTGTCTCGGAAAAACCAACCAACCAACCAACCAA
>CABHPP010117137.1:0-40339 GCA_902168425.1 Peromyscus attwateri | reverse complement strand
TAACTATTAACCTGTAGGATCCAGACTTTCTATGTAGTTCCCATTTTTACATGGCTTATTATATTTTTTATTACTTTGTTCCTTTTTTAAGGACTTTCTTATTTTTAAACTATTTTTTTAACTTATGACTGTATATATCCTTTTTCTTCTCTCTCCCAAGCCTATGCATATTTTTAAACATGCTGTAACCCATTTAGAGGTTTTTTTCCTTTACTGAGCATCTGTATTGATTTTTGATAGCATGAGATGAATCTTAAATCGTTGCGCCCGCTGCTGGCACTGCTCGGCTGGGTGCACGGTGCTAGTGCATGGGTGTTGGCAGCTGGCTCCATCCCACAGGCAGCAGCCAGGAGACGCCTCTCTGTGCCACAGCCCACATGAGAGACTGTGGGAACCCACCATGCAGCTTGGCTCATGGTGCACTGGTGGGGCTCATGCTGACCACTCAGGCCTGCAGACAGAGGCTGGGAGACATGTTTCTGTACTGTGGCTGGCATGAGAGACACAAGACTAGGAAGCCATGCTTGGCTCCATTTTTGTGTGTTTAGAAACTTTTTTTTTTAAGTTTTCTCAAGTCTTATGTGGATGTAGGTGCCATACATTTGGGTGCCATTTATAGGCAGAGTTTTCCATCTAGACCACTGATCAGCTGTGTCCCACCAGCCACTCACCAAATAACCACACAGAGACTTATTATTAATTATAAATGATCTGTTGATAGCTTAGGCTTGTCTCCAGAAAGCTCTTACAACTTAAATTAACCGATTTCTATTAATCTATGTGCTGCCCCAAGGCTCCTTTACCTTATCTATGAACCTCATGTTGCTTCTTCTGCATCTGGCTCACAACTCTCAGACTCCACCCTCCTTCTTCCCTGTGTTCTCTCTGCCCCCAAAATTCTGCCTAGCTTATCAGCCAATCAGCTTTTTATTAACAATGAGAGTAACACATCTTTACAGTGTACAAAGATTGTTCCACAGCACGTACACATATGATATATATTATGGCTATTTGGTGAATATATATATGTATGTGTGATATATATGTATACATATATGTAAGACATATATTTGTAACATTTACCTAAATTATGCCAGTATTAATAGAAACTCAGAAATCAAAAATTGAGATAAAAACCTGATAAATCCAAGGAACAGAGGAGGGGTGATGGGCTGACCCTACTCTCCATGTTTTCCCGATCAAAAAGCCTCCAAAATCCCCCTCAGCCCTTCCTTCTCTCTTCCTGTCCTTTTATATTCAACTTCCTTGGTTCTCCAACAACTCTACGGCTAATCCCTGTCAGCCAATCACTGACTCTGTCCTTGATTCAAGGTGGCTTTGTTGGCACCACAGAGTGGCAGTGCAAACAATTCTCCCACAATATTTCCCCGTTTTGTCTAAATTAAAAGAAAGGTTTTAACGATAGTAAAACCATATACAATAAAAACAATGATCAAGTAAGAAATACATTCACATGTGGTGGTATTGTGTTCCCCAAAATATTGTGCATGCTAATAAACTTACCTGGGGTCAGAGAACAGAACAGCCACATTATTAAACATAGAGGATAGGCAGTGGTAGCACACGCCTTTAATCCTAGCATTCCAGAGGCAGAAATCCGTCTGGACTGAGAGGCTTCTTGTCTGAGGAAACAAGATCAGCTGAGGAATTGGCAAGGCAAGGTAGCTGAGGCTTGTTCTGCTTCTCTGATCTTCCAGCATCCACTCCAATGAATGGCCTTAGGTTTGATTTTATTAATAAGACCTTTTAAGATTCCTGCTACATTCACAGTGTCTAGTCTATTGGGCAAATTCAAAGAAATACTCCATTATCTAATCTTATCTTAGTGAGTCCAAAGTTTTGTACCTGATTTACTTTCTATCAAAACTTTGGAAGACTGTAACTACAACTATCTAGTCTTCAACCCCATCAGAGACCTGAGAATGATATAATATTACCTGAGTAAACAGAAAGTGCAGAGCAAACAACTTCCAAAACTATAGAAATGACAGAGATAGCTGCTTGCCTGGATAGTCACCCAAGGTTCCCTGCAATGTTGGGGCATCCATCTTCAGCCCACAGGCCTGGAATAGCTGACAGACTTTTCTGTGAAGCAAGAATTTTGAAGGACTGTCCTACTTTGTCTTGGTAAAGTTCAGAAGTTGCTATCTTTTTGTCCTGCTTGTCCAATGTGGACAGCATACTGTCAGAAGTCAAGGCAAGGGCAGTTTCCTGCCCAGTGGCTAACTTTTGCCACCAAGAAAGCAAACTCCATATGGAGGTTGTTCAATGTACATCATCTTCTCTGAAGTAAATTGGTGCTGCCAGGAGCAGACGTGTCTCACTGCCATGAAAAGCCCTATGTGATTAAAACATCTTAAATTCCATATTCTGTACATCTCTAAAGTTTTTGAAGACCACCCATCTATCTAAAATATATGTTTGACCTTAAAAACATACCTATATGACTACAAGTTTATTATAGATGATTAATTACTAACCTGTATTTCTTTTCTTTTTTTTTTTTTTTTGGTTTTTTCGAGACAGGGTTTCTCTGTGTAGCTTTGCGCCTTTCCTGGAACTCATTTGGGAGACCAGGCTGGCCTCGAACTCACAGAGATCTGCCTGCCTCTGCCTCCCGAGTGCTGGGATTAAAGGCGTGCGCCACCACCGCCCGGCTAACCTGTATTTCTTAATTATCCTAAATAGTTTGTAATAAAAACTTTCAAGGACTAGAAATTTATATTACATTGCTAAATGAGCTGCATAGGTACAATACCTTAAACAAGAGTAAAAGCACACACACACACACACACACACACACACACACACACACACACACATATATATATATATATATAACAAAAATAACCTTAAATTTGTATCAATATTCAAAAATAACTAAAGAAGTATAGAAACATATATAGAGTATGTTCTAACAAAAATAACCTTAAATTTGTATCAATATACAAAAATCCATACCAATGTAAAATATTTGAGACTAGTAATTGCTTTTTAGTCTAAAAGTAGATTCAATAATCTAACATTTTATCCTATCATTCCCATATCCCCCCTTTTCTCTTCAGAATGAGATCCTTGAATCTTACTTCTTTTGTTTAGTTTTTTTTTTACCATGATCAGTAACAACTTGTAACTAACCCCCCCAAATGATGATAAACATCCATAATCCATCCAACAACCAAAAACCACCCTCCCCACCTCTTCAGAATATGGGTGTCATGTTTTCTAGACTACTTCCTGTTTTCTGGAGGTGACAGCATCTTTAGGGCACCCTGAGAAAATTGGGATAATGGTCAAGTACTAGGAGAGCTAGCTGTATTATTTTTTGTTTAGTCTTTGTGTGATGAGGAAGTGTAGAGCTTATCTGAAGTCTGGCTAGAATAGTCTGTGATGCTGGACCATCTCGGCTAGCAGCTTTGAAGATGTTCTGGATGCAGAATTTTGAGGAAACAGAGGCATTCTGAGAGGCTGGATCAGCTGGGCTACTTGTTTTCATTGGTGTCTGGCTCTTTTGTTCTGAAAACATGAATTTTCAAAGGTAACATATACATCTGCATTAACACAAGTATGGAATATGCGGTGAGTACAAGTCAGCTAAAGATAATTTTTTTGTTTTATGTTTGAGCAGGTAAAAGGTATCTGTTAACTTTATAAGTTTGTTTGGACTGTGTAACCAAACTTCAATCGATTGCATATGAAAGGATGACATCTAATAATAAGTCATGAGGACTCTGTAGTCAATAAGATCTATCATATCTCACCCAGTCTCAGGGCTTTTCCCATGCAGAGGGATCAGCTTACATGTCACCTGTTCTGTAGTCTTTCTTGTCTTCCTCCCTCATGGCTGCAGCCAGGATCCTCAGGAGTTCTCCTCTGGTCAAATCTGATCTCTTTTTAACTTTGAATGAATCCATAGCTTTTTGCTTCCTGTAGAAACAAAGCACAACCTCTTCTTCCCTAATGCAACACATTTCCTGATTTCCATTCTGAAACCAAGACATCTCTCAAGTATCTAGGCTGGTTTAATTCAGCAGTCCCTTCCACAATCCCATGTCTCTCAGCAGCTGCCATTCTCTCAGCATTAAAAAAATTAAAGTCAGCAAAGCACCATACAGGATACAGATGCCCTGTGTATTTCCCATCCTGCATGGCTTATTCTTTGTATATTACTTACTCTTTCTTTAAATACTTTATTACTTTTAAACTATTTATTTTTTCTATGACTGTGTATACCCATTTTTTTTTTTTACTGTATCTGTTTAAAGGTTTTCTCAGTCTGGACCACTTTACTGAGCACCTGCAGCCTTCTCTGACCTTGTGAGCCAAGCCTTAAACCCCACTGTGTAATTGAGCATGTGGCACTGGCTGACTCAAGCCAACAGGCAGTGACTGGGAGCTATATCACTGTACACCATGGCCCATCTAAGAGACTGTGGGACTAAGAAGCTGCATCTGGCTCCCTGTTTGCATGTTTGGAACTTTTCAAAAAGCTTTCTCAGGTCCTATGTGGAAATTCGTGCCCCTACATTGGACACCATATGTAGCAAGCTTTCTTGACCCAACTGCCAGCCCTCAAATAATGACAAGGAGTCTTACTATTAATTATGAAAGCTTGGCCTTTAGCTTAGGCTTGTCCTATTAGCTCTTATAATGTAAATTAACCCATTTATATTAATCTATGTTCTGTCACTTGGCATTACCTCTCTTCCATCTTGCACCTCCTGTTTCCTCTCTCTGTCTGGCTGGTGACTCTGCCTTTCTTCTTTCCGGAGTTCTCTCTGTCTCTGAAAGTCCTACCTAACTTCTTCCTGACTAGCTATTGGCCACTCAGCTCTTTATTAAATAAATCAGAAGGCACCTTGGCAAAGACACATTTTCACAGTGTAAACAAATATTCCAATATATATATATATGTATATATGTATGTATGTATTGCTTGATCATCCCCCCAACAACAACTGTCCTAATATGTGGGTGGTGAAGGAGAGAAAATAATATGGATTAAATGGGTGTTGTTCATTCTACTCCCCCTAGTTAATGTGAACTGTCCAAATAACAATATGTGGGTGTCTCTTTGTCACTGTTCAGAGACTCCTAAATTTGTATTTTATTTATTTATTGACTTTATTTATTTATTTTTTAAATTACACTCATGATATTCATTAATTACACTCATGATATTAATCACATTTGTGGTATTCATTGATTACATTCACAGTATTCATTCAATTATGTATATATAATATATATATATTAATTTTAAATGCTGAATGTCATTTATTGAAGGGGGAAGGAGGTCTTAAATACAGGCTTACAGCACAATGGGAGGACCCAGGAGGGCAGAAGTTCGCTACTGATGTTTTACAATCTTGCTTCTAATCTGTTAACGCCCATTATTCAGGGTACCAGGCAAGGAACTTCCCTTAAGCATTCAGGAGGGTGGAACCTGGCAGGGAATTAGCATAGGGAGAATATCAAGGTCAAGGTCCGCAAGCAAAGCTTACTATATTTATATCTATGTAGTGTACATATAACTATATTTATACTATATTTAAGTATATAAAACTACTATATATGTAATGGCACTCCTTAGCAAAACAAAATTAAATTGTTTATGCATATTCACAAAAATGAGATTGAGTTCTCTCCTGATATTAGATTGCAACTTAAAATTAGAATTATTTTATTATAAAGAAAGACAATTTTTTTTTTTAGTATATGCAATTTAAGAAAGCTGGAAATTTTAACTCAGTGATTAGTCATTTTTGTAGATTTAAAAAAAAAACTTTTAATAGAAAACAGTGACTATAAACTTGAGTACCAGAATATGATGTTTTTAAACAATGATGGCTGTTATTCGTTAGTAATGTAGCATTTTTCAAATTTACGTGCTATGTCTCTTATTATAAAACCATTTATAATTCTAACAATGAATCTCCCATGTTTTTTCATTCTGCCCATTAAAAAATCAAAGGGGGTATTAAAATAGTGTCAATATACAACTGTTTTTAAAATTTGTTTGCCATATTACCTTAAGATAGTTTATCAACAAAAGTCAAGCTAAGTTTGACTCTACAATTTACAAGATGGAATAAAAACATGACCTCATTGACCTATGAGAGCTTTACAGGTGTGGCCCACACAAGCAATCCCATGAGTCAACGGTTCGTCGTGGAGGAGAATGCCTTTCCTGTACTTATTCAGCTACTAAGAAGTCACCCTTCAACCAACATTAAGGTATGGATTAAAGTTTCAAATGTTTTCTAACATAGTAAATATAATATTTTAAGAATAATTTGTATCTTAGATTATGCAGATTTACAAGCATAATAATTTAACTTTTAAAACAAAGTTCTAAAAGTTTTAAGAAAATATTGATGTAGTAAATATTAATTTCTTCAAATATGATAGGGAAGTCTTATGCACTTACTCTTTAATTATTTTCCTTAGCCATTCACTGTGTATTCAGAGAATAGCTTCCCACCTCCTCAGTGATTGTTAAAATTGGGTGGGAAGAAGGGCCCTGTTTCTCAAGAACAAGGGAATACCTATCAACATAGCATGGGTTGGCTGTCAGTCAGTGCTCCCAGATGAATACTTTACGGTCTTTCAGGGTTAGTCACTCTTTCTCCCACTAGTAAAATGCCTTCAATAAGCCAGCATCAATTCAAACCCTCTTACCAAAGCCATAGAAATTCAGAAATTCTATTGGTGGCTAAGCAGGAAAATATAACATACATTTATAGAAAATTAAAAATACATTTTCTTCTCATAGCTTGCCAGGGCTCTGTTAGTGATGAGGAAAATGAAAAATATAGAATAATGTGTTAGTGAATAGTAACACTTCCTTTTATAGATAGATTGTAAAAAAAGATATTAAGTTATTTGGCCTCTCAGGATATAAGAAATAGAAAAATACAGGATATTAATGTGTTAGTGAATAGTAATATTTCCTTTTACAGAAACATTATCAGAAAAGATGTCATAAGATACTTGGCATTTCAGGAGACAAAAGGGATGATTTTATTGCAAGAGTTTAGTAGGGAAATAAAGGGAAGAAGAAGCTACAAATCATTTTTGGTTTGAATTACTAATAAAATTACATAAACTTTTAAGATATAAGTATATTTCATAAGACTATGGAAATGCCATATAAAATACATTTATATTTAAATGTATTTCATGGGAAAACCTCTATTTTTATCCATTTATAATTCAATTTCTTTTTCAATGGTGTTAAACTATAACATAAATAATTTCAATCATTTTCATGAAAATTAAACTCTACAGTGGATAGAGTATTTCCAATTCTTAACATTTTTTCATAGGAAGGCACAGTACAGCACTTTTAAAAGCCACCTGTTAAGTCCAGCAATGGACACGGTTCATCTTCCTAATGGAAGATAAATGCAAGTTAAATGACTTTAAAACTAGAAGAAAAAGACTATTCCTTGATTCTACGTTTATAAAACTTTGCTTAAATTCTTAGGCAGTCCTTTACGGTTTGATAGCTCTGTGATCATTAGCAACTTAAAACAGCTTTTAAACCCACACCAGTAAACATTTAAAAGTTATATTTAGATGTGGGAGGGATACAAATACATATGTAAGATTATGATAGCACCTCTGTGCATGCCTTGCTGTCCCTAGGACACGCCCCCCAGCACCCTCAGGAGATGTGTGATGATCTCTGGTTACAGAGGAGATGGGTATTTCCTGATAATTAAAATTTATGAGGGACAGTCCTCCAGAAGCTGTGTTACTCTTTAACAGTAGTCAAAGAATTATAGTCAACACAGTGTGCTTTAAAACACTTTATAAAGCCGGGCGGTGGTGGCGCACGCCTTTAATCCCAGCACTCGGGAGGCAGAGCCAGGCGGATCTCTGTGAGTTCGAGGCCAGCCTGGTCTACCAAGTGAGTTCCAGGAAAGGCGCAAAGCTACACAGAGAAACCCTGTCTCGAAAAACAAAAACAAAAACAAAAACAAAAAAAAAACCACTTTATAATTATGTTTCCATAATCTAGCCTGTATAAATATTTAAATAATGAATACATTCTTCAGTAATGCGTGAATGAAACATAATTTCTGAAAACCACATATTTAGGTTGAAGTGGCATTTTCTTTGGCGTGCATCGTCCTAGGGAATGAGTTGCTACAGAAAGAATTACAAGAAAAGGAAGGATTTCAGTATTCTGATGTCCTTTATCTTCTTCACTCCAAAGAAAAGGTAGGACCTTCACATACCTCAGCGTGATCACCTAGGGGAAATGGTGCTAAGAAAACACAATCAGCTATGATCAAGTATTCTCCATGGCAACATCCAAGCCTATTATTTAAGAGAATCTATAAAAGCTTTCTTTGTTAAGAGTTTCTAATGGTGTGATAGTACGGTTCCAAATTTGTCATAGTTGCTGTATGTGTTCCTTGACATGCACAAATTTAATGTTTGGTGGAATCTCTGTCCTGAATCGAACGTTTCACTTAATTGCATGCCCTCCCAAATCCCTATTATGCATTTCTTACCCAGAGAGCACTGAGGCTTTGGAAATGCTGCATGGTAAAGAGAGATTTCTCCAGACAGCTATTATGAGGCAATTATTTTTCTTTAAAAATTTTCCCCAACAATGTCCTATTTCTCTACTTGATAAGAATGAAATGTATTTTTTTTTAATTTTTTTTTTTTCGAGACAGGGTTTCTCTGTGTAGCTTTGCGCCTTTTCTGGAGCTCACTTGGTAGCCCAGGCTGGCCTCGAACTCACAGAGATCCGCCTGCCTCTGCCTCCCGAGTGCTGGGATTAAAGGCGTGCACCACCAACGCCCGGCTGAAATGTATTTTTGATAGACAATAACTTGCTACAGAAATAATTATAAGAAAAGGAAGGATTTGAGTATTCTGATGGCCTTTATCTTCTGGCAAGCAACCTGTAATGAAGCAAATGAAAATGATTGGCATTTCTCCTCTTTCCAGGACATTTGCTTGAGAGCGGGTTATGCACTAACTCTTTTTGCCTTCAACAATCGTTTTCAACAGTACTTAATACTGGAAAGTGGAATGCTAACCTTATCTATTTTTGAGCCTTTTCTTCAATCCAAGGTTGAAACAGAGAAGGCAATGGCAGCGTTTCAGGTACACAGAGCCTAAGATTTCATACTGGCAAGTACATTGTCTTAGTGAACACTTCCTTACTGGGGATTCAGAAAAATGTTTATTAATTTATGAAATTTAGTATTCTGCACATTAGCCCCTCTACCTCATAAAAAGTCCATTGTTAGAACTTCTTTATTTATATAGAATCTTTCAAGTTACATCTGATGCCTGCAGCGACCCTGTGAGGTCCATAGGCAGGTGTTTTAATCACATCATGTAGATAGATCACAACTATGTGGAGACATATGGTTGGGTTGAAAACAGGTCTAATTGTGGGCTGCCAGCTGATGACATGGCTCCTTCCACCTGTAGCCGTATTTAGGCTCCTCTCTGTCTTATGCTTACTCTTCAGAGCCTCTCTGTCATACAGCCTTGTGAAGTATTTCTCTTCAAATTCAAGGTCAAATACTGCAAAAACTGCAGAAAGAACAATGTGGCCATTGTGGTCATTGCTATGAGCATTTGTGTGGGGGGGGGGAGTACTTGAACTCTTGCCTCCCACCTATCAAATCTCTTTTATTGGAGCCCACCAAATGTTACCTTTACCCCTTAAAATGCCCCCAAATCATAAATGATTAAGAGAATCTAAGTATCAAATATTCACCAATTCTTTTGTTTCGTTTTCTTTCAGATTATCGTATTAGCTAAAGTCATTATAGATGTGGACCATATTACTTTGTCTGCAAGAGGTGTTACTATTTTAGTTGACAGTCTGTATTCAGTCCACATTCCTACTATTGTCCTGACAGGTAAGGAATAGCTAAGAAAACAAAACAAAAACAAACAAACAAAAAAAAACATAATGGCATCTACACAAAGGAACATGGATTTGTGTCCAAGATAGATCACAAAAATATTTTAAATTGGAATCTCAACAGTAGTAAAATATGTCTGATACCCTGTTGCAGTGTTTCAAATGATGCTGCTTGAAAGTACATGTCTGCATAGAGCAATGGGCATGGCATCTACTCCGCACCCTGCATGGGGCGATGGGCATCCACCCTGCCTGCTGAACAGGAATGCAGAAACTCTCAACACAGCCCTTTTGCTTTCCCAATTATTATTTCAAACTTCTAATGATTTTCTAGACTATAAAGTAAGAATTCAATTATGCACTACCAAGAAAAAATTTACACTCTGATTTTCAGTAGTAGTGGCAGATCTACATTGATATGCTTTGTGTTTCTTTTGAATCGTATACATTCTGTTATTATTTAAGAGTTCTTGAAAATTTTTAGCTATATTTATTATATTATTTTTGTATGAGTGTTTCACCTGCATGTATGTATGTGTATTACTGTGTGCCTTTTGCCCGTGGAGGCCAGAAGAGAGTGTTGTATCCACTGGGACTGGGGTTATAGATGGTTGTGAGCCATCATGTGGGCACTGGGAATTGAACCAAGGTCTTCTATAAGAACAACAGGTGTTCTTAACTGCTGAGACAAATTCATGTCTTTAATTCCAGTTCTCTGGAGGCAGAGACAAGTGGATCTCTGTGAGTTTGAGGTGAACATGGTCTACATAATGAGTTCTAGGACAGCCAGGGTTATGTAGAGAGACCTTGTCTCAAAAAACAAACAAACAAACAAAAAGAAATACAGGGGTTGGGGATTTAGCTCAGTGGTAGAGTGCTTGCCTAGCAAGTGCAAGGCCCGGGGTTCAGTCCTCAGCTCTGAAAAAAAAAAGAAAGAAAGAGAGAGAGAGAGAGAGAGAGAGAGAGAGAGAGAGAGAGAGAAAGAAAGAAAGAAGAAAGAAAGACAACAGAGCAAAGAAAAATGGTTCACTAGTTCTCTTGACAAAATGTTATCTGTGCACGTATATCCACCCAAGCTTACCCATACTTATAGCAATAGGTGATAAATAATATTTAATGGAACTGCCACTCATGGCTACATTAACAGTTTCAGAATGATAGTTTGTGACTACTAGCAAAATAAACAAAAGATCAAATATATTATTAACTTAGCCAGTTGCTCTATGAGAGAAGCATGCTTCAGAGTCTATCTGTTTAAAAAGGAAGACAAGTGAAAACTTTTGGACACTAGACAGAAAAAGGGGTCTTGGAAAGAAATGTGATAGTAGAAGTTTTAAATTTTGATTCATGATCTTTTTGCTACAAGAAATGCCATATTATATTTGCTTTCAACTATTAATTTTCTTAATCTGGGAGAAATGCATATCATGTACAGACATAAATTCAAGGAAAACATTTATACACATAAAATTAATAAACTTTATAAAAGCTGAACAACTGAGAAACAGACTGAATGTATTTTTAATGTTTGAAAAACAGAAAGCTTCCATCTTTAAAAATTTGTCGTTCTTACATAGACCTGTGTAAGTTTTAGTATGTGTGACAGAAAATCAATTGACTACATGAACAATCATTCCACATTTACATGTACATGTTCCTTTTTTCTTGCTTCTTCATTTAACAGACAAGTTTTGTAGCTCAAACTTTTAAAAATACAGTGTACAAGTGAACAAAGAACAGAATATGTGTTATCAGCTTTAGATAATATAGGAGCTTTTCTTTGTTTTAATCCTAGGTAATTTGATAGCTAGTCTGGCTCACTCTAGAGCTGGTATTCCAGCCGCTTTTCTGACGCTAGGGACAATCCAACGGCTGTGCTACCACCTGTACTCAGGAAGAGAAGAGGTAAAAACAAAAAGCTACAAATAATGAAATTTTCTTCTCTCACATAAGGGGATGCTTTTTTCCTTGGGATAGTACATAATTCATAATAAGTAAAAAATAGATGTACTTTCCAGTGTTAGTCATACCTGACATCTACAATTCTGATTTCCCACAAAATTACATTTTTTTTAATTCTCTCATATATTACATCCTGACCACAATTTTCCTTCCTTCTCTCCTCCCAGTCCCTCTCTCCCCATCTACTCCTCCTTTCCCCCCTCATAAAAGGGCGACCCTCCCAGGGATATCAACTGAACATGGCATATCGAGATATAATAAGACTAAGTACCTCCCCTCATATTAAGGCTGGATGATGTTGTTTTCAACTAAGTCTCTATCATTCTATTTTATCAATAAAGACTCAGGAGCCAGATGCTGGGGTGAAAACCTGCTAGCTCAGAGAGGCAGAGAAAGTAGGCAGCTGCTTCCTCCTCTACTGTGGTCATCCCAGAAAAAAGGCTTTTTCTGACCCATCTCAAACTAAACTCCTCCAACAGGATGTCCCTCCCTTCTACTTCCTGTGTAACTCTCTCTTTGTCCTCCTGACTCCCTCTTAATCTCTATGCCTATTTCCTCTCAATTGGTTGCTCGCTCTGCCTCTTGACCTAAGGTTGATTTTATTTGATCCTTTTCACAATATTCAAGCAGAAAGCTCTTGGAGTAAAGGTGTGTGCTAGGGCTCAACCACACCACAGCTAGAAGCAGTAAATAATGCAGTCTTGGTGTCCATGGTGTGATCGAATATCCTGCAACAGGATGAGGCAACCCAGTGGGAGGAAAAGAGTCCCAAAGAGTCAGAGGCAGCCCCTGCTCCTACTGTTAGGAGTCCCACAAGAAGACCAAGCTACACAACTGTAACATATGTGCAGAGGGCCTAGGTCAGACCCATGCAGGCTCCCTAATTATTGCTTCAGACTCTGTGAGTCCCTATGCACCCAGGTTAGTTGATTCTGTGGGTTTTCTTGGGGTGTTCTTGACCCCTCTGGCTCCAACAATCCTTCCTCCCCACCTTCTGCAGGATTCCCCAAGCTCTGCCTAATATTTGGCTGTGGATCTCTGCATCTGTTTCCATCAGTTGCTGGATGAAGCCATTCTGAGGGCAATTATGCTAGACTCCTGTCTACAAGTATAGCAGAATATCAGAACATCATTAGGAATCATTTCATTGACTTTTTTTTTTTTGCTAGTGAACATGCATTTATTTTAACTCTGACATCTAAACAGAATCTTAAAAAAGCAGTATAGAACAGCTATAACTAAAGATTTTAAAACTATGGGGCTGGAGAGATGGTTAAGAGCATGTACTGCTCTCGAAGAGGACCCAAGTTTGGCTCCCAGCACCCTTATTGGACGGCTCACAACTGCCTGTAACTCCAGTTCCAGAGGATCCAATGCCCTTTTCTGGTCTCCATGGGGATGGACACACACACACACACACACACACACACACAGAGAGAGAGAGAGAGAGAGAGAGAGAGAGAGAGAGAGAGAGAACAGAGTTTTTTTTAAACTTACAGAAATCAGCACAGAAAAGGGAAACTGATGATTACCATTGTTGGTAAATGGGTGGAAAGCCACTGAGCAAATCTGTATGTATACCTGCACACATTGTAAGTGAATTTGTTGCAACTCTGTGGGTTTAGTCCCAGGTTTTGGCACCAAAACGTGAGTTTTGCAACTCTGGGAAAGATATCCTGACTACTTGGGGAGTCAGGCAACACCTTGAGCTGCTTAGGACAGCTCTGATGGCTGGAGCTGCAAAGAGACAGCTCAGCCCTGGAAGGGAAGTTTTTCCTGACTGCTCGGGAGAGTCAGGCCTCTAACTGCTTCGCAGGGAAGGGTATCCTGACTTCTTGGGAAAATCAGGCCTGGAACTGCTTCAGCAGGAAAGGGTATCCTGACTGTTCAGGAGAGTCAGGCTGTACCTGCTGTGATGGGGGATGGTCTCCCCGCAGGGTGTAGCAATCCTGCTCTTCTCCTGGAGAGCCACTACAGCTGAGCTTTGCTCAGCCCCCACTTAAGGGGGCTTTCTAGCAGAGCTCTGCTTCTCTGCCCTAAGAAATTACAGAAATGTAGCAATCTCCTCTGGCTCAGGAGAAACGTGTTACTTTTTCAGCTCTTTCATCTCTTCCTTGCTCTGTCCACTGAGGGACATCTCAGCAAGGATCTTCTGTTCAGCCCCTCCTTGTTCTGTCCACTGAGGGACCTCTCAGCATGGGTCTTCTCTACACCAGTGAATGAAGATCTTCACACCCAAAACTCCTTTGAGAAAGAGGTTTATTTGGGAAGGAGGAGTCCAGGAGAGTAGCTGCCTCTACCAGGGTGGAGAGAACAGCTCACAACTGACCAGGCAGGGCTTTAATATAGGATGTCTTGGGGGAGGAGTCAACCAGTGATTGGTTAATTTTTTTTCTGCCCAGGAATTGGCCAGTTTTGTGGGCTAGGGACAGAGATGGCCCTGATTTCAGGGCCAAACTGTTTCTTTCACTGGCCTTTCTTGGCTTTTTGATGCTGCCTCTAAGGCCAAGGCACATTTCTTTCACTGACTCTGAGTCTAGGGACCAAGAGTGTTATTTTGGCACTAGTTTCAGAGTCAGGGCATGTTTCCTCAGTTCTGTGTTTGGGGATAAAATGTTCATTTCTCTGGCTCAGGTCCCAAACCCAGGCTGTGTTTATATGCAGAGCTGCCTTGCTGTGTGCAGAAGGCACGTTTCCTGTCGTCACTTTCCATCACTTCTTGTGCAGTTTATCCCTGAACCTTCAGAGCCCATTGCTTAAGGAGTTTCTTCTTGTAAAATTGTGATAAAAACCTATTTTGAAATTCTACGTATGCTACCTACATGACACACTCAACCCATACATTTATTAAAAATTCAAGATGGATAACGAGACTTGAACCCAAAGTTATGTTTAAAAAGTGTATATAAATATATTTAACTCTGGTGACTTGTGTAATTTAAAATGGTCAAAATAGCAAATTTTATGCCAGTTATATTTTATCATAATAAAATATTAGGAAAACATGCAAAACGTTTCTTTTTATTTCAGGTTCGCACAGCGTGTTCTTGTGCCCTTGGCTACCTGACTTACAATGCACATGCTTTCCGCATCCTGCTAGCAGAGTGCAGGAACAAACCTAACCAGTTCCTGCGCATAATGAATAACATCAGCAAAGACGCGAAGATTAACCCCGTCTTCCTGAAGGAGTTCCAGATGCAGCAAAATGTGGGACTTCCGTCCTTAAGGTATTGTGCCTTTATAAATGACAGTAGCGGCATTATTAGTACAGTTCTTGGGAGATTTTAGGGGGCCCAGCATGTAAAACTCCCCCTGACACGCATGCCTCTGTACACCAGTGTAAACTTAACCTTGAATGTTCATTGACAAAGCCTGTTTTCTTTAGTTTGGAATGCCAAGTATCTTGCTTTTTGGCTTATCTCTGCATCAAAACACCTAACCAGCAGGGCTCTGTTAAGTGCTAAGTTTCTTTCCTCACTTTAATGCCTTGTTCCACCGAGGAAAACAGTGAAGTCACGTTATTACAGCCTGGGAACAAGCTGGGGCTATGGAAAAGTTAGTTGATTTATTCTTTAAGCAGATCTAGGCCCAGGCAAGATCCGATTTGTTATATTGTTTCTGAAAAGTGTACTACAAAATAGAAGGTCCTGTTTCAAAGTTAGTATGAAAATGGAGGAGGAGGAGTTTCCTTCAGAAAAACAACCACCAGAATTTCTGAAGACTGTCAGTCTGTTTTTGTTTTCTTCTTTTTTAAAATAGTTCAGCGAGAGGGTAAAATCTCAACCGAGCTTTAAAGCACGGCTCCTGCTGTGCTCACTAGTGGGCAGCTACCTCGCTGTTGGGCACACTGTTATAGAGGAGAAACGGAAGGTGTTACCGGAGACTGGGAGAGAGAGCTGCGAGGCATGGCAGGTGCTGAATTCTCAGAGGTTTCTTCCAGAAACAGAAAAACAACAACAACTACAACAGCACAACCCAAAACAGGCTCTTCCTGTCAATTTATCAATATAAATAAATAAATAAGTGCACTGGTGGCTGGGCTTGGTGGTACTTGCCTGCAACCCTAGCACTGGGGAAGAGACAAGGCCCCCAGAGCTCCATGGCCAGCCAGTCCATTCTATTGGGTGAGTTACAGGCCAGGGAGACTCTCTGTCTCTGTCTCTGTCTCTGTCTCTGTCTCTGTCTCTCTCTCTCTCTCTCTCTCACACACACACACACACACACACTTGTTCTCTCACACATTCTCTCACACATTATCTCTCTCTCTCACACACACACACTTGTTCCCTCATACACACTCACACATACAACTCTCACACATTCTCTCACAATACTCTCCTTTCTCTCTCACACACACCCATACTCTCACATACACAGCTCTTTCACACACATTCTCTCACACATTCTCTCTCTCTCTCTCTCTCTCTCTCTCTCTCTCTCTCTCTCTCTCACACACACACACACACACACACTCACAACATTTAGGAAGTTCCTCCTCCACCTGATAGGTGGAGCAGTTCAGAAAGGACTCATGAGCATAGCCACTTCAGAGGCTGCAAAAATTACTGAGGTCAGAGATCCTATAGAAATGGGTCACAGCTGTACCACCCAGATGTGGACAATCCGATGAGACTGGACCCATATTTTCTTGAAAAGAAGTGCTTGGAAAGCCAAGCAGCATAAAGGGCAGAGAACAAAAGCCATGAGAAGCAGCAGCCTGACTTGCCATGTGGCTCAACAAAGCCCTCAGCAACAGTGAAGTACGGGTGAGCACACCGCTTCTCAAGCCAAATTCCAGGAACAACCCTGCTCCTGGAGGCCAGTGCTGAGGAATGGCAAACCAGTCCTGTTGTCACACAGAGAGGGAAGACATGTTCAGGACAGATGATGGAGAGGTGGATGAACAGAGGCCATCTGGAACTTCAGAAGTCATGGCTTTCCATTAGCCTTCTGTGGGGATGAAGCTCCCCATAGTCAGTAGAGCAATCACCAGATGTCGGGTTTGAAGTGTGGGGCTTTCTGTGAATTGTTAAGTCTACAGAAATGAGCTGAGACGGAACACTGCACTCACAAAGAATGTCCCCTCAATCACCTTCTTGTGTATAGGGGTCATGAAATACACATTTGTTCTGGCAATCAAAATTCCCCAAAAGATAAACTAAGTAGATATCCAAAAATTGCCAGTATCTGTGTGGATGAATGTGCTTTAAATTCAAGCATAAAAAGAGGCACAGGTGGTCCATAGCCATGCAGCAGGTAGTCACTGTCCTTCAGCTCATCAGGAAGCAGCACATCTTAGCAGCTGCCTTTCCAACATCTCTCCCAGAACTGATAAACGGGCTCCTCCATATTCTCCATGTCATGATGGGCCTAGGGAAAATGCCAGTACCACACCTCATCCTCTCCCTGGGAGGATGAACACATCAGTTGTTTTTATGGTTGCCCCAAAGGAGGTTCTAATACAGCCAGTTCTAACTTACTGGTTTCTCTGTTAGCGTCAGGGTCCCACTGCCCTGCTGTCACTGATTAAGAAGACATGTGGCTAGTACTTCAGTACCCTGCAGCTTCAGCTGAGAGAAAAATTGGGGTCTTTGAATTCCAAGGGTCAGTGGGCTCCCCATGATAGTAGACACTTACACTCAAAGATAATTTGTCAACATAATCCCTAACCTAATCAAGGTAGGGACACTCGTTTGACTAGCCGAATACCTGCCCCTCCAAGTTAGTCATCCTTCCCAAACACAGAGCCCCACCCTATGTATTTTAGAAACAGTGCTTTGCTATGTGGTCCAGCTCCAATCTCCCTCCTTCCTCTGCCTCTTCAGTAGCTGGGACTGGAGATGCATGATGATTGTGTCCAGGTCAAAACCCATTTTAATCTCAGTTCAGTAACGGGCTGTGGTGTGGACAGACGAACCGGATTTCGGGGTCCTGTGTAGACAGGGTTATTTCAACTTTACAAGTTTTGGGGGGACTGATAAACTCTATGCCTGACTCAGGAATCTGTTCTTTATTAACCTGGAGATAAATTAGAAGACATCTGAACTAATCAGGAAAGACAAAATAATCTTCACTCCAAATGGATTTCCCATACTTCTGACCCAAGGCCAAGCCAAGCTTCTTGGAAGGAAACAGGGCTGAAATGACACAGTGGCTGAGTTTTAGTTTCTGTCAGGCATTTTGCTCAGATGATTTTGTCTCAATGTTACAGTTTCATTATAACCTAAGTCTTTAAGATAGGGAGTGAAAAAAAAATCTTACTGTGGACTATATTCTCTGCTTCCATACACAAAGCTGAATTATGAATCTTTCCAAGTAGGAAAACATTCATGGAGGAGCTACTCAAGACATATTATTACTCTGATACAAGAAGGGAATAAGACCCCAAAGCATATTATGGCTATATGAATCAACTTTAAGTATAGAAAAAGATAAGTCTATTTCAAGAATCCTTTGAAAACTAAAAATCCCAAATAAATTACATAAATATAAAACACAATCTGAACTTTAATTCTAATAATTTATGTTAAATTAATTTCATTGTTTCATAAATTTACTTTAGTACAAATGATTTGTACTTTGCACATTCCCACAACTCTGTGGGAAATGGAAATTGTGCTTCTATTCCATTTTATTTTCCTCAAAGTCCAGTTTGGGTCCCGTCTTTCCATCACTTCAAATATAATTAATTCTCCCTTTTAGGTATAGTTAATGTCTGAAATGAGTAAATAAGTGATCAAACATAAGGCAGCTGTAGACGGCATGCAGTTTATACAGGTGTGACTGAGACCATTAGGCCCCTGAACGTGGCCCCTAAAATCTTTGTTTATTCATGGTTTTCTGTATGTCTTCATTTAATTATCTGATTTTTTTTCCTTTTAGTTTGGAAAAGAATGGAGGACCATCTATAATTCCTGTCTTTAAGAAAGGTAATTAATTTTTCTTATATGTCTTTAATGCCTGCCAGACCTGGCAGGCTGTAATTCTACCTTAGGCTTTCTACTGCTGTGATAAACAAACACCATGACCAAAGCCAATTTAGGATGAAAAGGATTTCTCTCATCTTACAGCCCGTTATCCAGGGAAATCAGGGCAGGAACTCAAGGCAGGAACTGATGCAGAGGCCATGGACAAGAGCCAATTTCTGGCTTACTCAAGTTTACTTTATTATACATCCCAGGACCACCTAGCCAGGGTGGTAGCAACAGCCACAAAGGGCAAAGCCCTCCCACATCAATCATAAATCAAGAAAACACCCATATGCTTGCCTACAGGCCAGTGTTATGGAAGCATTTTCTCAACTGTGGTTCCCTTTTCTCAGTTATGTCTAGGTCTGTGTCAAGATAACAAACCAACTCACATTCTATCTTTAATAATTCAAAATGTGGAGACAATCCTAGAGAAAGCATCTGGTTTGTAATTTCACACACAGAAGACACCTTCCCTTTATAAGCCTGTATTAATCATTTAAGGTCTTCCCTACTATCAGTTGCCAAAGATTTCTCTGGCAGGATGGATGGCGCAGTGGGTAAGAGCACTTGCCAATAAACTTAATTACCTGAGTTTGAACCTCAGAACCTATGTGGTAGGAGAGAATTAATTCCCACAAGTTGTCTGTTAGCTCTGACCTCCACACCTGTTGCCATACACACATAACAACAACAACAAAAATTAAAAGATCTTTCTCTGTTATTTCCATGTCAAACAGGAATAAGGCACCATCAAACACGTCTTAAGCAATCTTGCTCTTATAAAATTTCATGTACAATTATTTTGAAATTTTTACACCAAAGGCCACATTGTTTCCATTGATACTTGACAGTTTGGGCTCAGTTGGTAGTTGACAGTTGGGTAGTCTAGGTATGAGGAAATCAGAGTCTAGATCTTACAATATCTCAATTCCTTTCTATTTTATTTTTAAAAGTATCTTTTCATACTGTGTACTGTGTGTCTACATGGGACATGTGCACAAGTGTCAGATGCCAGTGGAGATGGAGTTACAGGAGGTTGTGTACTGCCTGTGTGTGTGCTGGGGACAGAGCATGGGCTCTGCAATAGCACTGCATGCTATTAACAGCTAAGCCACCTATCCAAGACCTTGTTAGGTATTTAACAGGGAATAAACGCAAATTACTTATTTTCATGCACATGCTTAAATCTGCCAACCTTAGAAAGGGCCCACGACAAAGTATAATAAATAATAAACGTCTATGATATAACCAGTCAGAAAGAGAGCAGGAAAGTAAGTAGAGGAATGCAGGCTTGGAGGATGGCCCAGAGGGCAAGAGCAAATGCTGCTCTTCTAGAAGACCTGAGTTTAGTTCACAGCATCCACGTGTAGCTCACAGCCACATGGGATTCAAGCTCTGGGGAATGTGACACCCTCTTCTGGCCTCAGTGGGCACCCACATACTGAATACATTCACACACACAAATAAAATTTCTTTAAAGAGAGAGAAAAGAAACATTTATTCAGGAGTTTCTGTAGAAAGCAGGTATACGTTTTAGTTAGGCAAAGAAAATAATAAGTAATCATATTATACTTAGGACCTTTGACTTGAGAGACATTTAACTGTGGCCTCTTACTTCCAGGGAAAGAGCATCGAAGAAAAACAAGGCCTAAAATCCAACCGAGAGATTCCCTGACTTTAATACCCCCTGTAACTAACTTCATGGGGCTCTTCAAAACGACAAAACAGGCCGCTGTGTCCCATAACATTTTCTCTTTTTCATCTGGAATTTCATCAGATATCATAAATGTATCAAGACCAAGAATAGTGTGTTTGAACAACCTTGGGAAACGTGAGCAGAAAGCCAACCCAGAGCCCACAGAAAGCTAATAATAATAATTAAAAAAAAGCATTTGAACATGAAAAGATTCTTGAGTGGTCTTTCAGGGAATGGAGTCTATGTTGTTGTTTGAATGGAAGTTCTTTATGTTAATATAGAACAGATCTTCTTTCCAGTGTTTCACATGGAATTGAATATCAGGTTTGAGTTATTGCTTCAAAAAATAAGTAGAATTTTTATATAGAATGACTGCATTTATACCTGTCATTTATCAACTGTCATGAGTAGATCATATATGTGTGTGTGTGTATATATATATATATATATATATACACACACATGTGTATCTAATCTATATATGTCTCAAGATTTAGAAACATTTTTGAGTTGGTGTGCTGAGTTAAAGAGCATGCTAATACTTATTACAATACTTTAAGTATTACCAAAGTGCGAGGCTTATGAAACGTGCAATGTATAATGTCTAAATACTCAACTTAACATCTGGAATCTCCACCCATCAGGTACATAAGGAAGTGTGATTAAATGTGTGGCCACTAGAGCTGTCCCATTATCTACAGAAAGTGTCTTTTCTCTGCATTTGATAAGGGCATTCTTGTAGCTGAGAACTATTGTTGTAGAATATTTTAAGGTGTGTTACTTTTGTTTATGTTGCATTAGTTTAACTCTGTGAAGCTGTGTTACTGTGCCTGTGTAAAACACCTGATGGTCTAATAAAGAACTGAATGGCCAATAGGAAGGCAGGAGAAAGGATAGGCAGAGCTGGCAGGCAGAAAGAATTAATAGAGAAATCTAAGAGAAGAAGTAGCCACAGAAGGAAGAGGACTCCAGGGGCTAGCCACCCAGCCAGCCACGGAGTAAGAGTAAGATTTACAGAAGTAAGAGAATGGGAAAAGTCCAGAGGCAAAAGGTAGATGGGAAATTTAAAGTTAATTAAAGCTGGCTAGCAACAAGCCAAGCTAAGGTCAGACATTTATGATTAAGAATATGTCTCTGTGTGTGATTTATTTGGGAGCTGGGTGGCAGGCCCCCCAAAAGAGCAAAAGACAATCAACAATAAACTATATGAGGTAGTTGCTCAAAAGTTCCATATTAATGGGTGCAAGCTTTGGTATTGGTCCATTACTTTACAGCAGTAGATCAATGCAAGCAAGGCTTCACTTATTCTTTCACTTCTCCATCCCTTTTCTCTATTCACTTTGCCTCCATATACTCTGAAGTTCTTTCTGTAATTCACTATCTACCTGGGCTGCAGTAAGCATTGACCATACATATTAACAAACAGTTGCTATAATAATGGTCATGATGGTGGTAGCCACCCTCACTTAAGGCTTTCACAGAGCTCATCTGTGTTCTTAATCACTGCAAAACTGCAAAATAAAATATTAAATTTAAATATTTAAATCTAAGTTTTATCAATTGCTCTGAGCTGCTATTTTCTGATGGATTATAATAGGAAATGTAGGAAAATGTCTGTTTAATATTAGAAAGAAATGAATCAAATGGTAAGAAACTGTCATTTTTTTCAGTGTCATTAAGGGTAACTCTTGAAGTTATTATTAAGCCTCTAGCATGAACAACCAAGCCTTGATGTAGCTTCAGGTGGGCTCAAGATATTTTACAAACAACCACAGGCACTTTCTGAGTAACTTAGCTTAACCAGACTATTCTACCATCCTGACAACTTACAGTATTTCTCCCTAAGAATCACTGCCAATTCTTTAAAATATTTATTTTGCTGAAAAAATTTTGAATACAATATAGTCTAACCATAGTCTCCCCAACTCCTCCAGATCTTCCCACCCACCTCCACACCCTTTTTCTCATTAGGAAACAAATAGGCAAATAACAACAAAAACTCCAAACAAACCAGAACTTTTTAAAAAAGTAAACACAAGAAACAAACACACACACAAACCCATAAAAACATAAAATTGGATCCACAATATACAAGCAAAAGACCAGTAAAACAAAACAAACAAAAATGCCCAAACAAAGCAACATGAGACAGAAAGTCTACAAATATGCCACTGAGTCCGTTTTGTGTTGACCATCTACTGCTGGGCACGGGACCTACCCTGAAGTGTGGTTAACACACCCAGTGAAACTCCATTGGAGAAAACTAATTTTTTCTATGCAAGTGGATTATCAGTTGGCGAGAGCTTCTTGGTTCGGGATGTGAGTTCATGTCCACCTCCTCTCTCTGCACTGGGACTCTATCTGGCTCGAACCTGTGCAGGTTCCATGCATGCTGCTACATCTCTCTGAGTGCATATGTACATCAGTCTGTTGTGTCTGGAGGCCACTGTTCCCTTAGTCATCCATCCCCTCTGGTTCTGGCAGACTTTCTGCCTCCTCTCTGGCATAGCTCTCTGAACCTGGGGAGGATACCCTCAACTCTTCCAAGATTAATTTTTATTATCGTATTGTTTTCTTTAAAAAATTATATACAAGAAAAGCCTCGAGGACATAGTGAGCATTACCAGGTGTGCTGTAATCAAGGATGTGGGAGGTTCATGCAGGAGGCTTGCTAAGAGTTCAAGACCAGTGTGAGCTATATAGTGAGTCCTAGACAAGCCTGGGCCACAGAGTGAGACTGTCTCAAAAACAAAAGAATACAAAACAACAAACCCCCATTTGATTTCAGTGACCCACTGAGCTAATTTACCTTTGCTTCACTGTAAGGTAAATTTGGCATGTGTTCATCAACAGAATTCAGTGTTGCTCCCTTATTCCAACCTCCTCAAGGCCAAGCATTCAAGGATTAGAGGCATGGCTGCTGTCTGGGGTCCACTCGTTTTCTTTAGCCATACTTCCCCCTTACTTGTATCATGAAGCAATTAGTAATTTTGACAGACATGCATGGTTATAGCACTTGGAACAACTTTCAACATTTTCAGAACACAGATTATGAGTATATTCATAATATAAATTTGGTAAATTTTCTTCTATAATTTATATGTACTGACAGTAGTAGGCACATGAAAGTAGTTTGTTAATTTATAATCACAAATACAAAATGCAAATCCAAATGTAAAATGTGAATTCCTGAACTAGTTGTTGCTTTTACCTGTTACTTCTTTACCAATCCTGTTATACAACAGCAAACTAACAACAAAGAATAAACAGCTATTTTAAGTAATGGCTGTTTCCAGTTGCTCCATTTCTAGGAGAAAGTAGGTGATCATAAAGAACTGCTTATGGAACTTTCTGAGAAGCTTAAAATAGGACTAAAATAAGAGACGTTTCCATTCTAGATAAGAATGGTGGTGTATGCCTGTAATTCTACTATTGGAATGCTCTAAAGTGAGGCACCTGAACAAAAAGTTTTTTCTATGCTAAATTTTTATCTTTACCTTCTCTAGCTTTTCAATAAAACATGTTACCAAAGACTAGAAAGTTCACAAAATTAACAACTTTATGGTGATATTTTATTTGTACTGAAATGTGATTTTATTTGTATGTTAATAAATAAAGTTGCCTGGGGGTCAGGGCTAATAGCAAGCCATAGCAGAAACTGGGTGGTAGTAGTGCACGCCTTTCATCCCAGCTCTTAGGAGGCAGAGCTAGGCAGATCTCTGTGTGTTCAAGGATACAGCCAACATTGGAGACACACGCCTTTAATCTCAATACCAACCATAGAAGACCTGGAGGTCTGTATAGATGGGCAGTGACGAGGTGGTCATGTGGCTGGGTTTACAACCAATGAGAAGGTAGAACAGAAAGTCTATATAAAGACAGATACACAGGATTGTAGGTCTCTTGGCTGAAGAGGACAGCAGCAGCAGTGAAGGGTAAGGTTTTTAGCTCTTAGCTCTGACCTCTTGGGCTTTCATCTCTGCATTGGCTCTGTGTTTCTTATTTAACAAGACAGTTACATCTACACAACTTGGTCCAGTATATAGAAACATCTAGTGGCAAAATCAGTGGACACAGCAACATTATTCCTTTAAACAAATTAAGATTTATTATTAATTTTTTAAATTTTACGTGTATGAATGTTTTGCTTGCATTTATGTTTGTGTTCCACATGCATGCCTGGTGCCCTAGGAGGTCAGAAAAAGATGCTGGATCCATTGGAACTGGAGTTATGCACACTTGGGAGCTGCCATGTGGATGCTGGGGTCCTCTGCAAGAACAAGAAATGCTCTTAACCACTGAGCCCTCTCTCCAGCCCCAGGAGGAGTATCTGCAATACCAAGGTTCAGAGAAAATTATCTAAAACAAACCTTTCTCATCTCATTTATTTTCATCTTAGTAAATACAATTTAAAAAAAACATTGGGTGTGAAAGTATGTGGCCCAATTAGACAAAAATTAAAAGCATATAGTCTTCAGAGCATGACACCTAAAAACTTACTTAGCCAGTAAAGTCCATATTCTGTTGGTCAAGTTCTGTCATAACTCAGGGGTCTGTGATTAGATACAGCTGAGACCTGGCTTGATTTTAAAACTGCTCTCATTGAAGAAGTCAGTCTACTATAGTAGCGGTCAAAAACTAGCTTCTACTCTCCTGAGCAAAGGGAAAATGATTTAGGATCCATGATACAGGGCCAGGAATCAAAAGAACCACTGTATTTCTCTCAAGGATATTTTTTTTCCCCACCTGCCAACATCAGTAAGTTCTTCGTCCTTTGATTTCAGTGATTTTTGATAATAAAAAAGCCATTCTCTTTCAAAAAACTGTAACATGCAGTTATTATCTTTCAGAAGAAAAGATTTAAAAAAAAAAAAAAAAGAAAAGGAATTTTAAAAGAGTCTTGGGCCTGGTGAGATAACTCAGGAGGTAATATACTTGCAAGCATGGTCCCAAGTTCAGTCTCCAGAAAGTATGTAAAACTACCAGGCACGGCAGTGTAAACTTGTAATCCCATGCTAGGGTGGTGGGGACAGCGTCTTGCTGAGGCTCCCTGGTCAATCTCCTCTAGTCTAATTGGTAAAGCTCCAAGACAATGAGAAGCCTGGTCTCAAAGGAGGTTGACAGCATTCCTGAGAGTAACACCTGAACTGTGAAGACTCCTTGCTACCATGCACACCCACATAGGTGCCCCTGCACACACATGTACCCTCCGGGAATATGCATACACACATGCATAATAAAAGTCTTGAAGCCTAATGAACATATTTACATAATTTGATACCAAAAGCTTAAAACTTATTATTTGAGATATTACCTGTAGAGACCTTTGATAATCACCAATCAAATTGTCATTTTTAATCGTGGTACTTTTATGGCAGCTTCTGCAACTTCTTTGGATATGTCTACTCCAAGAGGACATCTGCATGAAAATCAGAGGCCACATGACTTTATGCTTGATTCACAACCTCTCACAACTTTTGCATATGATCTGCTTGGAGTCTGGACAATGGTGGAAGTAATGGAGAGTCGGCATAGGTGACGAGGACTCTTACACAGATACAAACGGGGCAATGCATGACTACCCCATTCATAAGAAACCTTAATTTTGAGGTATATTTGCAATTTCTACTGCTCCAAAGGACTGTAAATTAGTAAATTTAAAACAAAGTGAAAGCTGGGGATATATAGTTCAAAGGTTCAATGGTAGTGTGTCTGTTTAAGCACACGCAAAAACTTGGATTCCACAAACTCTCAAACAAACAACAAAAAAGCAAATGGAAAAATAACCCTTAAAATCAAACATAAAAAACAACGAAAGATGCCATAGTTATAATCTTTTACAAAGGTCAAAATGGAAATAGCACTAGACATATAAAGTCAAGCCTACATTTGTTTGTGTTTGCACTTTCTAGGTTTCCATGACTTCTCAGAGTTCACAAGTTGCTCTGTCCTTTTCAACTTGCCCTTGCTCTTCTAGACTGGAGAGCTCTTCACTTCCTACCCACTTTATCTATTCTTCCTTAGTAAATAAAGTGAAACCTCAAATTCCTGCTTTTCTATGATACTGCTCAAGTTAAGACTGACCTGACCTCAGCTGGATAAAGCCATCATCGCCAGCCCTGACCCTGCCACAAGGAGGCACAACTGGACCAGCCAGTATCATCTGATAAGCAGCAATGTAAGTGATTCTTTCAGACACTACCCTCAACTCTGGCCATTCACAAATGATGTCAACAATCGGTGGTTCCTGAGGCACAACTCTGGTGCTGAGAAGTGCAAAATATCAGAAGAAACAATGTTCAAGTATACTTATGTCAAGTTATGGAATGTAATTGTCCTAAATTATTCCCTGACTAACTTGAACAGAACTTGATAGCAAATTAAAAAACTGCTCTTAGAATTGTGGTTTGAGAGAGGACATAGTTCCTTCAAGTTTGCTAACACACCAACCATCCTTAGACAACGCTAGACAATATGAAAGTACAGCTCATGCCGATGGCTTTTCTTTTATTAAAAATATTTTATGTGTATGCATGTGTGCCTGAGTGCATGTATGTATGCATTCAGGAGCCCATGGAGGTCAGGGTGTTGGATCCCCTAGAACTGGAGTTAGGGTGGCTGTTAGCTGCCATGTAGATACTGGAAACAGAACCCAGGTCCTCTGTAAGAGCAGGGAGCACTCTTAACTACCAAGCCATCTCTCCAGCCCTGAAAAGTGTTCTTTTCTAGTAAGAAATAAGACGATGTATCACCATTATTCATGGCCTGTAGAAATAGGCCATGGTTCATATATGGCCTGCTAAAATTTTTATAATTTGATTCTGTAGCAGAAATATTTCTTATCAACTATTTCTCAAGTATATTCATGAAAACCAGTCATTGTCCTTAATGTACCACCAGAATGTCAACAAAAACTTCGTATATAAAAAACATACTCCAGACTTTTTCTTTTATAATGTAATTTGTATAAACATGATAAATGGTACTACGTACTTTGGTTCATATCGGATGTCTTCTACATCATGTAAAATGCCCAAGCCAGCACGTAATCTTTCAATCCCATTCCTGAATAATAGTAATAATAATAATAAAAAAAAAATTGAAACAGCCTCAAGATCTGAAGGATGAAAATTTAGTATGGTAAGATGGTAATGACTATTTACATGATTACAAGTAAATCACATATTCTCTTGTGGATTACCATGCAATCATAACGCCATTATCAGTGCAGAGTCTTGGAGGAGGACACAACAAAATGCATTGTGTTGCATCTGCTACAATTTCTAATGCTCTTCGGATATACAAGTTACTTGCAACACCTCCAGATACAACCTGAAAGAATTGGGAAGAGGAGTATTAACAGCTATCACACATGGATATGAACCAAACTCTTACTAAACTTGGGGGAAAAAACCCAGCTTTATCCAACAAGAAACTAATTGAGGTTAAGTAATATATCACTTAATATATTTAGTGATATATTTGTAGAATAAAAATTTGGAGATAATAATCACAATTTTAAGCCAGCATGTATTCATTGCTAGCATTTTAAATACTTTCATAGTACCAGAAAGTGTCTCTGCAACATTTGCAATCATAATACACCAATATTTTAGACTGCATTTTGCACTTTTATCATTGAGCTACCCAGCTCTTAATAAACCATTATCTTTAATATTCATTTTTAATATTCAATTTTATAAATTGCCAGATTTAGATATTTCCTTAGTTTATAATTTTCAAAGATTTAAGACCTATTAAGTAGGAAGATTATCAAGTCTTGTAAGCATATTTAATGGGATTTCATTAAAAGATGGAGGATAGCAGCCTCCTCTAAAAATAGTAATCACAAGGGTTATTCTGGTTTCTTTATTGTAAACCCTCTTTAAAATTCAAAGAGAAAATGTAGCCTGGGATTTTTTTTTCTACACAGGCTGTAGCTATGCTCCATAAAGATGTTATGTCTTCCTTCACAATGGTTACACATCACTTTTATTCTATGTTGTTCTAGATTGTCCATTATGAGATACAATGACCTACTCATCCTAAATAAAGTCAACTAGATTCCTGGGGGTAAGTAACGTGCTGGAAAGTGTCCCATTACTAGCAGGTGAGATGATAAAGCTTACTAATACTGCGTTAGCTGGAGGTAACAGATCCTTTTGCTTGCAAAACAGAATAGCACGATGTGTTCTCATCGCAAGGTGGCGTGCTGTTGTATGCTGCACCACAGCAGCAATGTCTGCAGCTGAAGACAGGATTTGCCCCTTCTCAATGCCTTCTTCTTTCTCCTTGCGCGTTATTAGCTTATCGATAACATGCTGAAGTCCCGTAAAAGAAAAATCGCAATTTTTAGCATTCTGCATGGGAGGATTGATAGTAAAATGGAATCTATTTCCTTGTTTGGCCAAATGTTCTATAGCCTTCCCACCACTCATCGTAGAATATTCTGGATGTTTGATTAAAGAAAGTCTTCTTGCCACCTATTAAAAACAAACATTTAAAATTTTTTCATATAATATATTTTGATCATAAATTAATTAAGAAAAAGATTACCCACTATGACCAAGTTAGCTTTAATCAGGGATAAAGGGATGGGTCAAAATATCAGCGTCAATATATGTAATAAGTGATATTAAAAAATATATTCTTAAATGAGTCACAGGCTACACATTTTGAAATCTTAAGATATAAAGATAATGAATTCAAAAATGACTTTAAAAATCTTGAGTGAATACATGGACTATGGCTAATTTCAGGAAATCAGGCAAGTCTTCTCTCGAAGCTGAACAGCACTGTCTAAGTGCTGCCACCACAGCTTTTCTCTCTTATACTGAGGTCAGAAAACTGAAGTTGAGGATGGTTATTTAATGGTGAACTTTGAAAACAAGACTCTGACCCGTTCTTTCCCTCCATCATTTCAGCTGTTTTGTATAGGCAGTAGGTGCCATACTACTCAAAGGAAATCTGTTGTGATGTTAGCAATTATGCACTGGATCCTGAATTCCATGTTAATCTTTACTTTTCCCTCACAGGGTCTCACTATACAGCCCCAGCTGGCCTGCAACTCACTATGTAGACCAAGCAGACCTTGAACTCATAGTGATCCACCTGCCTCTGCCTCCCAAGTGCTGGGATTAAAGGTGTGTACAATACCCTGCTCCTAACCACTGTATGTCCTTATATTTTTGCAGCATGCCACAGTGCTAAAGTTTCCCAAACACTTTCACAAGAAGTATTTGACTAACTAAATAGCAATAACTACAAAGTATTTGAGCTTTTACATATAGATGTAAAATTCTTACCATTTTATTAAATGGCTAAATATTACAAAATTGAGATGGACATAGTGGTAATTCATATTTGTAATCCTAGCACATGGAAGGCTGAAGCAGGAGAATCACTATGAGTTTTGAGTCCAGCATGGGTTACAGAATGGAACCCTATCTAAAAGAAAAAAAAAGTTATTACAACTCTTGGAGCTTAGTATACAGACTAGACTGGCCTCGAACTCACAGAGATCTACACTCCTCTGCCTCAAAAGCTAGGACTAAAAGTCTAATTAAAAGTGCTAGGATTCCAGGCCACAACTCTTTATTTTTGAGACAAGACCTTGCTTGTCTCAATGGCCCGGGATTGCCTCAAACACATTAAATAGCCATGGTTGGCCTTGAATTTTACTTTACCCTGCTATCCATACCCAGCCTTTTGCAGTAGTTTTTAAAGTTTTTCAGTCTAATCAGGCATTGTTCAGAATTCCCTAGGTGAGAAGTTTGTATACTGCTATTCAACTGAAAGAGCCAAAAGAAATGACTTCGGAAACTGTACCTTGTCAAGCATGTCACCCGGTGCTATGTCCAAAGACTTCCCGAGAAGCAGAAAATCTGACACACCTCGGACTAATGCCAACAGACAGTGACCTCCAGAAATCAAAAGAACTAGAAAAGGAAATTCTACTTTATTGGTTAGCCTAATCGTAAGTGCATGAGCCTCCATATGATGAATCGGAATGAATGGCCTTTTAAACTGATTGACTAGCTGTAAGCTGAATGATAAGCCTACGCCCAGGCTTAGGGCCAGTCCTGGTTTGATGGTAGTTGCAATCGCTGAGAGGTCTTGTGGAGAGACTCTACTGGCAGAAAGAGTTTCTTTTACTATTCGCTGAATATTTTCTCTGTGAAGCTGTTGAGCTACTGGAGGAACAATCCCACCTGTTCTGGGAAAAAAAAAGTTTTTAAAAAAATTGGGAAAGTAGGAAAACAATGTTACATCTGAAGGCATTCTTACAAATGAACCAATATATTAGTATGTATGTTAACATTGTGTGCTTTATGATGCAAGACTGATAAGAGTTCAGCATTTTCATGCTGTGTTCAAAACTCCTATGTTTTATTTCTGATGAATGAGGTCACCAAGGCACTCTCATAAAGAATTCCAAAGAGGTCATGAACAAAAGAAGGGCAGGATAAAACTGTATTTAGCTCTCATTAATCTTGAGGAGAGAATTTTAGAAATTAATGCAAGAGTTATTTGACTAAAGTATATTAAACTGGATACAAGAATATGAGGGTCCCAGGCATCAAAGATGACTCATATTTGCTAGGGATGATTGGGAGAAAAAAAATATAAACAGTGAGAAATATGAAGATAGTTTTGTGAAGGTGAGTTTATTTTTAAACACACTGCACTTGAGTTCAGACCAGGACAGGAGATAGCTTGCAATCCTAAAATAAAGTTTGGGAATCTAGTGCTCAGTTGGCAGTGGACATTTTTGGTCTCTGTAGGACAGTGGATGATCACTCCAAACACCTAGTTAAGAATCAGTAGGGAAGGTTGGGAATGCAGCTCCAGGGTAAAGCACCTGCCTAATTTACTCAGGGTCTCGCATTCAGTCTCCAGCATGGAAGGACCAATGGGACAGGGACAAAACATGGCCAGCAACAGATATTGTAACTTTTAACTGGTTTACAGTCTGGGAAGCAATTTCACAGGTCTGTAAAATTCACCTCTGACCTCAAAACATCATTTTAAAATATTTGACACTGCAAGACCATTTGGGATGGTCTCTATATACAGAAATAAAAATCTTCACAATATTCAATGAATATTTAGTTACAACATATATATATATATATATATATATATATATATATATATATATATTTCAGGGAATGAGGATATAAGGAAATCAGTAAGTGTGTTTTATAATAAAATTTAAAAAACTTACTTAAATATACTTATTTGATATTCCTATTCTCTGTTAGTAGCAACAATACTCTTAGAATCATTTGAGTTTCAAGGCTCATTTTTAGTTACATTTTTATTTATTTATGGAGGTGGTGCACGTGGAGGAGGTTGGCTGGCAGCCTGCATGAGTCAGTGTCCTCCTTCTACCATTGGGGGTCCAGGGACTGGACTCAGGTCAGCGGGGGGCTTTCTTCACTAGTGAGCCATCTCAATGTCCCTTCAACATTCATTTTTTTTCCTTTGTCTCCACACTTAATGTTTAGTTTAATAACATTCCCACCGACACCACCAAATTCAAAGCCTCTTTACTTTTCTAGCTGTATCTTCTGATTCTTAGAGACCACTGCAGATTGTGATGTCTGAAAACACTAGAAAGCAATCTATTGTTGACTGTTAATTTTTCAACCCAAAATATTTACTTGATTGGAATTTGAGAGAGTTTGAATTCAAGTCCTTTCTTCCTAATCACTTTTTCCTTATGTCTTATATCCATTCCATGCCTTCTTTGGTATTTTATTTTTAGAAATTATTCTAAACAATAAAGACAAATAATGAGTAAAACTATGGCCTTATTCTCAAATAATGAGAACACACTTTCTAGTCATATTTTAATTTGTATAGAGAAGGCAGATGATTAAGGAAGAAAGGTAACACAGACATAAGGAAATCATTTAAATTTGGAGTCTAGGCAAAGGACAATGTGGGATTAAATTAAGTTAGTGAGAAAGGAGAGAACTATCTCTAGCAGTATTTGTGGGTTATGTTTACCACCACTGGATGGCTGACTTGGATGTGAAGTGGTGAGGAAGTGAAGAGGTCTGGAGGAGAGGACACACTAGCAAGCAGCACTTTATTATCACACTTCCCACATTACTGTGCAATGACCTGTTCACTATCTGTCTTGATAGTAACAGAAGTGCTGTTCGTAATGGCTCGATTTTATTAACTGTAGCAGGTGCTCTAAAAGAATTCATTTATTCATATTTAACACATGCCATCATGATTATCCATGATTATAAGAAAGCTAAAATATATATATTGTCAATGTATAGTACTAAACCGGAATATAAAACTACACATCAGCCTGAGGCAGGCAAGCATAGTAGACAGTTGATTACCTTGGGACCCACCCCCCCCACCCCCGCCCTTGGTTTTGGATTATGCACACTAGCCTAGTTACTTTACCTGCACCCACTATGCACACACACTCTTCTCCAAACGATGCACTTAGCAACCTCTCCCTACCCAGCCTGCATGGGGCTATGTGTACTCCCATCTCTGAACAATGCGAGACATTTCCCTGGCCCTGTAACAATCAAATTTAGACAGTTTTTATTCAAATGTGTCCCCAACATCACAGAATAAGAACAGAAGGCTGAGCCAGTCTGAACTAGTCTGGACGCATGTGCAGTAAGGCAGAACTGTGTCCTCTAATAACATTTTATGGAGACTCTTCTATTTATCATCTTATGCCTATGCATAACTGGGCATGCATGTGATTAATCAGATGCATTATGGACGGGAACATGCACAATGGGAAAAATGAGTATATGACCTAATCTATTAAACAAAATAAAGAAGCACCCAAATTCTGTCCCTAAGTAGTCAATCCTTCCCTTGAATTCCATGAAAGTGCTGAACAAGAGTCAGGGCCTGAGTACTCTTAATCATGTGTCCCATTACCAATCTTGACAGCATATCCATTTACGATCTGCACTATCATTTTGCTTCTTTTGTGAATCTGTGTGAGCCCTTTTCAATTCTTTGGAAAAGAGGCCAAGAACTTGGAAATACTGAGCCCTGACCCCAACACTGGTACCAAATCCATTTGATATGGTAGGTTATTCAGGCAAAGATCACACAGGACTCATAGTGTCCCAGGTGCCATTGCATGGCAATGGTAGGTTTTCAAATCATGCTAAGCTGAGCTGTGTGGATGATATCACAGAACATACTTAACTAGTATTCCACTGAAGTGGCCTGTGCTCTGGCTAAATAGAATGTTCTTGTCTTTTTGCCTTTGTTGGTAATGTTCACTTGGATAGCACTATTCTTTCCACCTCTATCGAGGACCTGTGAGGAGTCAGACAATTGTGCTAACAGGCACTAGGAGTAGCACAGTGGTCAATCTGGACAGAGACTTCATTACCAGAGCTTAGGGTTGACTGGAGGAAAGATTATGAATAGTCAAACAAATGTATAAATGGTAAAAAGGATTAGAAAGAAAATCTGCAGGACATAGTGATGCACAATGAACCTAATTTAGATGACATGCTCAGAGTAGGCTTTTCAGTGAAGATAACATTCAAAAGTTCAGTGCATTAAAAAGAAATTAAGCCGGGCGGTGGTGGCGCACGCCTTTAATCCCAGCACTCGGGAGGCAGAGCCAGCCTGGTCTACCAAGTGAGCTCCAGGAAAGGCGCAAAGCTACACAGAGAAACCCTGTCTCGAAAAACCAAAAAAAAAAAAAAGAAATCAAGATGTCCACAGCATGGTAGTCATTGGTGATATGAACTTTATGCTGCCATATACTGGTAGTTCTCTGTAGCTCTGTGTGCATCAAATGATGAAAGGACCTTCTAGTTCATTTCCCAGTGTGCTGTTTGAGGCTCTATTTTCCCCATAAATTATCCCCAGTTCACTAAGGAAGCTATTTTTGTTTATTGATATGAAAAAGAAATTAGAGGATAAAGAACCTGCCTAACATTAGTGAGACAATACTAAGTAATACCAGACATTTTTTTCATTCTTCAAATGCTGGAAACTGATAACTTACAGATGTATTTCAATGTGTTTTGAATTAGCCAATCACTTATTAAAAAAAAAAAAAAAAACTAGAGATTACATTTAAGATGTGGATTTTCACTTTGTTTTGAAAATTCTGATACTTAAGTCTTACATTCTTGAGTGACAACTGGCTAAAGTTGGGTATATTCTGCACTTTATATCCAGTCCAATTATTTAAGTCACCTGTCCTGTGGTTCTCTGCAAACAGTTGGGTTTATAAACCTTCTAAGCTTTAATACAACAATGTTTTAAGTACTCATGTGAATTATATGTGTAAATGAGAATAGTTTGTTTGTTTTTTCCCTCAACCATCAGGTGATGCTTTCCTGGGACTGCTGTTGAGACCACAAAACACACGCAGGGGAAAAAGGCACACCAAAGAAAAATCATTGGAAGTAAGTGCTGGGAATGAGCTTTCCTTCTTTCTGTCGTCAGGACTGGCAAAAGTTGAGACCCTACTGTGGACTGTGGAAGGCCTTAAAAGCCAGGGCGAGGTATGAAATATTTCTACAGCAGGCTTTTTGTTTGTTTGTTTTGAGACGAAGTCTGACTAAGTGGCACTGGCTGGCCTGGAACTCACATCCACCTGTCTCTGTCGTGGAAGTGCTGGTACTGAAGGCCTGTACCACAAGGCATGGCTATGTATATAGCAGTATTTAGTGGTTTTTACACTAAGAGTAAGAATTTAACTACTAAAATTTGACTTTTATACATGATAAATGCAAAAGAATGGTTTCATTTTTCTTTTACAAACAAACAATCAAAGAAACAAACAAACAAAAAACCCAAAAAAACAGGGAATGACCAAAATAGTTTCTACTTACTTTAAATGAACCTCGGTCTGGGAATGCATTGCTTCTCCCAGCACATGTCCAGCTTCATCCACTACGGCAGCTGCTGTATCATCACAGCTGGTTTCAATTCCCAGTACCAGTTTATGACAAAAAAGTCTTCCAGGGCAAACACTAAAACTTCTTAGAAGTCCATAAATGTTACTCTTTGGTGGTTTGGAAAAAACTCCTGCTGTCTTACTTAATATTAGCATACTTTCTACTCTACAAATGATCCCTAGAAAAGAATTACAGAAACATTACTTGGAATTGTCATTTGCAATTAATGCATTGACTTAAACAAAATAGTGAATATTTATTTTTTAAGTATTCATTCTTACAAAATTATAAGAACATTAGTAAAAGTTATCAAAATATTATAAAGGCCCTATAAATCAATGAATATAAATAAATTAGATTTTACAAGAAGAAAGTGAGAAACATACAAAGTTATTAATATTCCAAGCTGAGCATCCCTAAAGTGAAAATCTAAATCACTCTACTCACCTGACTTGCTAGTGGAAACACAAGGAACACTAAAAATATTATGTAAAGTTGCCTTGGCTACGTTTATAGGATGCAAATAAAACACGAATTTCACGTTTAGCTTTGGGTCTTATCCTCAAATATGTCATGTATATGACACACCCCAAAATTAAAAAAAATTATTGAAATTTGGAACACTTCTGGGTTGAGGCATTTGGGGTAAACAATGCTCAACTTTCACGTTATACAACAGTTGTTACAGCACAATGGTTGTGTGGATAGTCCTATTTAAAATGAAGTTAAAAAAATTTAAATTCACGGCAAATAGGACAGATAAAAACAAAACAAAGACCTCCCATTTCCTGGGCCTCCTCTCCAAAACAGACTGTACAGCACTTAGTTCAGCTTTTTTTAAAAAAATAAATATTTTTATACGCACACCACTTAAAATTTAATTTTGTGGTTTTTGAAAACAAGTCCTCCCATAAAGCTCATTCTAAATGAAATGCGTCTCGGCCAAAACAACTGCAGATACTTTTATCCAATGTTTGGAATCACATCTCCAATTTTTTGTAATAGGCTCATTACCCCAACCTTCTTTCTAAATCCTTCTCCTCACCCACCACCCCCAGAAGATAGCAATCTACCATTAAATATGAACATCTTAGCATTTGCACACTGCAAAGCATGTGTGGAATGAGCAAAACTGGGGTGAGAAACCAAAGCCAACGTCTCAGCTGGGAAAGCGGACCTGCAGGGACCAGGATGGAGCGAACTATTCGCAGATTCGAGCCGTGAGCTCCCACACCACTCCAGACGAATTAGATTTCCTCAATTTGGGCAGCACAGCTGGAAACAGCTGGCTCGGAAGCTATGGAGTCTCTGTGGGCGAAGAACTGGAGAGGAGCTCCGACCAGTTCTACTTTTTAAAAAAGCCTCCGAGGCAAGACCTGTGCAATACCATGCACCTTGGGAAGCTGCCGGCGTCCGCTCGGAGCACCGGCGCCCGGAAGTGACGCCACGGGGCAGCGACACAGTTCTCGGGCCGCGGTGTTTCCTGTGGCTCGAGAGCCGCTTGGTAAAGAAATGCTTAAGGACGTCTTGGGCCTTCCAGCTTGCCCTCCGGCGTTCTTGCCAGGTTTGTGAGCACCAAGACGTCCACAGGTCACACTGACAGCGGCTTATGAAGAGGGGTCCGAATTCAGTTCCGATTGCACTGCGCCCACGCGATGCTACATTTTAGGAGAGAGTCCTGCCTTTCCTTTTGCTGCCACCGTGAGGAAAAGGATAGGGTACATTGTCATCCTATTTTAGGGAAAATGTCACCAGACGTACAGGTAGTGACCTGAGACACCTTCCACTTTCCTGGGGAAAGAGTATTTTCATCAGAAATCAGAACACCAGCAGAATTAGCACTGGTTCCCAGAGGATGGGAGTGTCTGTGGCTGTAGTCTAAACCTTCGCTCCCGCTTTCCGTTCCAAGGGAAACACCTGTGACTGGCTCATTCTGGTATCACAAAGTCAGCCAAATAAGTTGTCAACACTAAATATATATGTACTCAACCTTCTGTGTAGCATGTACTAATTTTTTGCATCTTATCTTGTTTTTGTTCACTTGGTTCGTGAATTTAATCAAGCTTGCATGGATGTATCTCGAATCTTTCTTCTCCCTACCAAGCTCTAAAACCGTAGCAAGCGAAGGCTTTACAATGCAAGGTTGGGAAGTGCCAGTATACACATCTTTGCCTTGCAGAGTGTGAAGGTCTGAGTGAAAAAAAAAAAAAAAGTAAGTAAATCTTTTCACAGACCAACAGACTACACCCTAGGAGCAGGCACAAATTCATAATTACAATATCGAGCTCATTTTTTAAAAATATGACGTTTTTCTTTGATGTGTAACATTTTTGTGCCAGCCTACTATTAATGCTCAGGACACCCATGAGGTACTGTGCTTAATGTCCTCACTTTACAGGTAATTGGGCTACAAAATTTGGATGATTTTAAAGTCACAGAGTAAGTGCGGCAGACTAACATTAGAACTGGGCTAGGGCAACCTTGATTCTGGACCCTTTTTGCTTAAATGCCAACATACAAACTCATTTGTAACCTTCAGATGAATTTAACAGGAAGATTATTGCAATACTTATTCCTTAAGTGTGTTCCAGTAAGAAGTGTGCACATATATGAAATATTATACATATGTGATTTGGGTTCTTGCTGTGTTGTTCAGCTGGCCCTTAACCCCTGGATTTTAGCAATTCTTTCTTCAGCCTTCATAGTACTTGTGACTACAAACACTCACTCCTGTAGACCTGCCTAGATTTCACTTTATCACACATTTATTGTTACTTTCCCTTTGTGGGAGGTACTTTCTTAGTTGTGAGAACTAAAAACTTTAGAACCACCTAATATGGTGATATTTTATTTGTGCTGAAATGTGATTTTATTTGTATGTTAATTAAGTTGCCTGGGGATCAGAGCTAAGAGCAAGCCATTAAGCAGAAGTTTGGTAGTGGCGGCACAAGCCCTTAATCCCAATCACATGGCAGGCAGAATCTCTGTGTGTTCAAGAACACAGCCAGCATGATGACACACGCCTTTAATCTCAGTACCAACCATAGAGACCTGGAGGTCTGTATAGACAGGCAGTGACGAGGAAGTCATGTGGTTGGGTTTACAGCCAATGAGAAGGCAGAACAGAAAGGCAATGAAAGGGGCACAGGAAGAAGGTCTCTCTCTCAGGGGAAGGACAACAGCGAGTGGTAAGATAAGGTGGTCTTAGCTCTTGGCTACTGCTCAATCTCTGGGCTTTTAACTATTTGGCTCTTTTTATTATTATTATTTAATAAGACCGTTTAGAATTACATCTACAACCTTCTCAAAGTCTATTAGCAAAAGACAGGTAATTGGCAATAGAAAAGTAGTGAAATGGAAATGCACAGTAAGTATAGAGTAACTTAGAGAAGGCTGAGTGATGTGCATGGATACAGCCATAGCCTGGCAGGATCATCTGATTCCTTTACAAGCCTTCGCTTAGAAGTAACTGCACCCTAGGTTACTGAGTCACACATCACAAACTGCTAGAGAACTACTGTTTAAAAGCCATTAGTACTAATAATGTATTAACTTATGGAAATTATAACGATGCTGAAGCTAGGATAGTTGAGTCTTCTGGTCTCTCACTTTGTGTTGAACAAATCACAATGAAGGTCAAATCCAGATTATATTTAGAGGATGAAAGCAGTAGAAAAGGAATTACTTCCCACTTGAGTCATACACCTTTTGTAAATTTGGCATGCAATCTATGGCCTTTCTCCTTTCCAGTTTTTGTTACTAAGTACCATCTTTGATGTGAAAAGAAAATCCTTCTACTCAAGGCAGTACTGTCAGTCTGGTCGCATTTTTGGCAGATCTTTTTCTTTCATTTTGTTTGCTGAGATATGCTTATTTTACAACTTGACCTTCAAGCAATCTCTTGTGGCAAAAGAAATAGCATACATAGTGTGGGAGCCCACAAAGGTTTTCTAGTGAGATCTGAGCTTGCTTTGCACAGTAGGGCTGCATTAGGGGATTTCTTGACCATGTGCATGGTCACCAGGTGTCTGGAATGGTCTACCCTAGGCTGTGATGAGGGAGGTCTTTTGCTCTACCCCTTGGCATTCCTTTAAAAAGCCCATTAGTAGACTAGACAAAAAAATCCCGTATCTTCCCTCATAAGCACGACCCCCATAACCCACTTACTTTTAGGTCCCTTTACTTAAGCCTGACTTACCAGTCCTCAACCTGTTCCAAATTCTCACATCAACATATACTAAGACAGTGGTTCTCAACTTTCCTAATGCTACAACCCTTTAATACAGTTCCTCATGTTGTGGTGATTCCCCAATCATAAAATTACTTCGTTGCTATTCATAACTGTAATTTTGTTGCCATTATGAATCAGAATGTAAATATCTGATATGCAGGATATCTGATATGTGGCCTCTGTGAAAGGGTCTTTTGACCGCTGATGAGTCATGACCCACAGGTTGAGAATCATTGATCTAAGACATAGTTTTGCAACTTACTTTCTATTCTGTTAAAAGGATTATATTAAATTTGTTGAGTTATATTCCATTTATTTTTATTCGGAATAGGATAAGGGAATTGGGGGTCATATTTACTGATAATATATATTCATGTAAGAGACACAATTAATATGCTGTGTAATAATGACTCAAACTTCAGTTAGATAAGATAGGCCAAAATTAACAAAACATTTTGATAAGAAAAACTCTTAGCTTTTGGTTTAATGAATCCATTTTGTTAAGTGTATGAAAAGGGAAACCATCACTTGACAGCTCATGCTGAAGATGTGAGGTTTTTGTTCCACAAAGTAAACCAATGATCAAATCAAAATATGTGAAGTGGTAACATATTGCATTAAAAAAAAAAA